>JBBPRT010000257.1:0-15380 GCA_038093175.1 Boletus hoseneyae
GAATGGGTTGGGGAATCATTCAGTTTCCTTGGTCTTAAATAGGTCTTAATCTCCCATACTTATTCTACTACATATATCCTTATCAGCATGATGCATTGTAGAGAGGCCAATCCCTTATGCTGTTTGTATAGATTAATCATGCTATGAGCATGAATATTGATGTAGATAAGTACTGTTGGCCTATGCAAAAAGAATATCAATGGAAAAGACATACTATGATCAAAGCCTTGTTTGCTGAACCTGTCTATGAAGCAATTCTTTTTCTCTCTCAAAAAGTATGGAATCAGAAGGATCCAGTAACCATAGCAGTCATAGAAACTAACAGCAAGGTATAGAAACATACTCCTATATATTGTAGGTCTCTTGACCTGCAAAAATATCTTCAGAGGTGGACTTGCAGTGCTCCTCAATGTGCCTCTCAGTGTGCATCTAATGTCTTCATTCAACTCAGCAACAGCCTAAGACATATTTCATGCAAAAAATGCTTAATAGGACAGCATTGGTATCAGTGTAGAGGTTAAGCCAACTCACTTGCACAAGGATGGTCATATATGACATTGATGTGAACAAGAGGAGGGGGGCTTTGGATGGCGTTAAGATTGACATAAACTTGGTCATGCAAGTCTAAGCCTCTTTGGCTAGCCAAAATGACAGATTCTAAGTAATGGGCAGGAATGCCCTATGCTTAGCTGCTGCCTAAGGTGGGCAAAAACAACTGAGGTGTCTGTAAGTGGGGTCAAGATATATATACTGTAGTTGGAGGTATACTTGTATTATGTCATCAGTAAAGGTGTGTTGATGAACCTGAAAGAAGATAACAATATGTTGTAATAGAAGAATGAACACTAAATGTTTAAGCGACAAAAGGTTATACCATAGAAGTACTTCTGATTGTTCTGATCTTTTCAAGTTCAGAAAGGCATGGGAAAGTTCCAGAAGTGGTTCTGGTGGTTCCGAAGATACTTCCAGTTCGGAAGTCCGAAATAGTGTGGGAAAATTCCAGAAGTGGTTCTGATGGTTCCGAAGATACTTCCTGTTCAGAAGTCCGGAATAGTATAGGAAAATTCTGGAACCAGTTCTAGAATGTTGGTTCCAATGTGGAACCCAGAACACCTGGAACTGATTATGGTTGAATACAGTCACAAAATGAACTTCAAGAATTTTAGTTCATAATCATCCTCTCTAGCGATAGGGTTGACCATATTGGAATACAATACATGGGCTTTAAGAACAAATTGCTTAAAAGTCATTTGATTGGAGTTGGATTGCTGGTCATCAGGATAAAGTCTCTGGACCATCACAATGATTATTAGATAAGGGAATGGGGAGGAATGCAAAGCTCACCACTGAACTTTTAAATTATACATTAGGCAAAATAGCATGTGGGACAATGCCCAGCTATGTATATAATAACGCTCACCTGTAGCAGGTCATTAGGCAAACCACCCAGTATCTAAACATCCTATAGCACTTCTTATTGACATCTATGGCAACTGTGTTCATCCTATACCAAGCAGGCCAAATCAATTACCTGAATACTCTGACCAAGCTTTGCAATATTACCCAACAGACCACAGCTCAAATAACAGTCATACCAGGCACTAGTGATCTTTCAGCTACTCTTTAGGACCAGCTGATACTGCTCAGGACCTCCCAAAGGAAGAATCCCTTGAGAGAGAGATTGAGAAATTGTGTAGTGTAACTCTCACATAGGTGTCTCATCTTCTGGAGGTGGGATAATGTAAATGTTTAGCATACCTTCAACCATAGAGTCACCAACTGCTCCACCTGAGTTAACTTGATAATGGAGTTTAGCTTTCACAGAGGTACAGTGACTTCAAAAAGTGTTACAATATTTGATACTTTTGTAGTGTAGGTAAAATAACATTTTATAGCATGGGAATTATGCTTAGCTATAGTGGAAGCATGGGATGTATAAACCCTTGGCTACCAAATGGTCCCTGGATTACATGATCTGGCCTAAGGGATAGGAAGATATGAGCATTTTAAAGCAGACATGTCATTGTAACACTTTTTGTACTTTTGAGATGGACTAGGGTATTTGTACAAAATCAATACTTAGTATATCCTCCTTTGGCTCTAATCACTGCCTGAATCCTTCTAGACATACTCTCAATCAAATTCTGACACTTCTCTACTGATATCTTCTTCCACTCCACTTGAATTCTCTCCCATAACTCCAAAATACCCTTAGGAGGATGTTCATGCTCTGCAAGTCTTCTTTTGAGGTAGCCCCAAGTGTGTTCAATGGGATTAAGGTCTGGAGACTGTGCAGGCCAGACCATAGTCCTAAACTCCTGCTCCTCTAGCCATTTCTTGTTATAGTTCAGGACCTTACGCTGCGTACTTTCACTTTTCTTCATCTTATCGGACTTAGTCGCTTTCACTTTCGCAGTCACCTGACTTACCCCTCTTCAGATCACGTGACATTCCGCTCTTCTCCATCATGTGATAACACGTGACCGTGGGATAACACGTGACTCAAGTCTAGACCTAGTCCAGACTCTCGTCTTATCTATGACGTCACGTCTCATGGTTACCTTGCATTTTCCTCATGTTTCCTTATCCTCTTCCTTCTCGCACCGGCCCTTAACTATTTAGGACTCAGACAACCTACCCTAAACCTCCCATACTTACATATATAAACCGTACCTCTACGTCGTCTATCCCCAGTCCTATTCACTTGTCTACCCTCCACTTGGGGCCTGGACTCTTGTTTACTACTCTATCTCTACCCTTGCACTTCGCCGCCTCATCCTCGTACTCGGATGCTACATCGTTTCTACGTTTCTATACCCAATAACACGTTTACCATCTTTCTCGTCATCATCTACGACACCGACACACAAACCGTCGTCTCAATTGCTTCCCTCGTCACTCCTGTGTTTACACTGGTTTGACTCGTCCAAGTTCTGGTCCCATTACACTTGAATAGGACTGCCCAAATCCCTCGCTACGTTCTTATCCCCTCACTGTTTATGCACACTCACTACCTGAGCCGATACGAACGTCGCCAGGAGCTACTCGCTAGATATTACGCCACCCAACCCGCACAAACTCCACCTCCCGCCAACTACTTCGTCGGTCTCGAAAACCCCGACAACATCGACCCCAACGACGACTACACCCCGGTTCCATCTCGCGTACCGTCTCCTGAACCACAGTACCTCGTCGTTGACGAACTACTTGGTCCAGTCGTAGCTGCGCCGGGATCTCCTCTCCCAGACTTCCTTCGTCGACCCCGCTCTCCTTCTCCGGTCGAATCCCTCTATCGACCCCGTACTCCTACACCTGCCCCGATACCTCATCCACCTCGTCGTCCTCGTCACCGACGCACCTTCGGACGAAACACTTGTAACATCAGGACCAAAGAAGCAAACAACCTATCACGATTACGTCCCCGATCAACACTTCGTCGCCCCGCATGGTATCTAGCCTAGATATCCCCTCTCCTTCCATCTCTCCCTCTTCTCCAAGGATGACTGCCGAACCCGACGGTCCAACATGGCGTGACATCATCAACGCCATGCAACTCATAAACGAGACGTTGCGCCTCTCGATTCAACAAGGACAAGCCGCACCGCTTCCGCGTCCTCGTGTTGACGCGGATGGCGAGCCCCTTCCCGACCTTCCTTTCACCTCTACCTGGCTTCCTTCGAAGCTAATAGCCGAACCTGGCACATGGGACGGCAACCGCAACACCTTCCGAACCTGGTGGGTAAAAATAGACACCTGGGTCCAATACCACGACGAATTGGACAACAGACAAAAGTCGACCGCCATACTCCTCCGCATGACGGGCAAGGCCGAGAACTTCGCCCGCATCACAATGGAAAAGTATGCGGCTAATGCGGAAGAACTCCTCAACGGACATCTAGTGTGGCCCGCCTGGTCCACATTAAAAAAAGAAATTGAGGACTTTTTCCGGATCGAAGTTCTCAAACAGGAGGCCTACCTCAAGCTCTGCTCCTTACGACAAGGTAGTCTTCCTATTGAGATTTTTACACAGCAGTTCGAGTTGTTGTGAAAGGACGCCGACATTGACAAAACCGACGCTACCGCGCTTCGCCTATACAAGGAACGCATGGACTACAACATATACTTCCAACTGTCCATGCGAGTTCCGGCAATCGAGGATACGTTATCATCATGGCAATTAGAGGCCGATACAATCGGCAAAAAATTCAATTACAGGCGCCTTAAACAGCAAAATCTCCCTACCCGCCCTCAGCACGAGCCCTGATTTACTGAGGTCGGTACGCAGCCCAGTTGGGGGGCACCGATGGACACGCGGGCTGTCCAATCGACAACCGAAACCCGCAAATGTTACAATTGTAACAAGGTTGGCCACCTATCGGCCAACTGCAAAGAACCAAGGAAGCCCCGTGGTCGTCCCATCTTCGACCCAACCACGGGCAAAACAAGGTATATCCCGCCGCGATCTAACAATCGCCAAATCGAGCTGGCCCCGACCACACATATTGCCGCCATCCCCTCCTCTCCCGCGCCTTCTGCGCTCTCATCTGCCCCGTTGTGGCAAACAGACGAAGCTAAGGCTTTCTATTTTGATATGTTCACTGCACAAGCCCGGCAGCTAGCTGCCGATGGACTTAAGGGAAAAGGCAAAGCCGAGTGAACCAGGGAGGTGCTCACTCAGCAACGGACCTTAATAATTCTTTCTCATACTCTTCTTCTTCCTGTTCACATAACCGTTTTGCTGTACTAGGGGAGATGGACGGTGGGTCGGTAGTTGATAACTCATCGAACTTTATTTTGTCTTGTAGTTTCTCTTTGCCTTCAGAAGGAGCGTCTTGTTTGAGCACGGCACCCGAAGTAAAACAATGTGTACTTAATTCTCCTGAAAAAATAAAAAATACTTCTATCAAATCTTTTTCTTTCAAATCCTCCCCAACTAACCTTAACCTCAGAACGATCCCCAATGGCAACGAATTCGACATCGAAACCCACGTATACTTTAAACAGGAAAATAACAAATGGAGAAAAACAATAGAAAAGGCACTGCTCGACTCTGGCGCTTTCCAGACATTCGTCGACAAAAAATGGGTACAGTCACTAGGTATACCCACCAAAAAACTATCTCTTCCTCGCTCTATATCTAACGCCGACGGCTTGACGTCGTCTCATGGTAACATCACAGACTACGTATCTATTGTCTTGTCTTATCAGGGTCACTCTGAAGGAGTTGACGCCTTGGTAACGAATTTGGGCACTCACCATATCTACCTAGGATACAACTGGTTTAAACGCCACAACCCCCTCATCGACTGGGTTGAAAAAACCATAAACTTCTGTCGCTGCACACGTAACTGCGTTACGATCAATGCAGCCAACCTTACGCACAGCATCTGGAATGCCTCCATACGATCCATCGAGGAGGGACTTGCGGAAAAGGTACCTTCTCAATATCACGAATTTCTTGACGTTTTCAGCAAAAAAGAATCACAAAGGATGCCGGTCCGCAAACCTTGGGACCATGCCATCGACCTTAAACCCGACTTCATACCCAAAAAGGGTCGGGTAATTCCCCTCTCTGACGCTGAATTAGAAGAAGTCTGTAACTTCATAGCTTCTGAGCAAGAGAAAGGCTATATCCGCCCTTCCAAGTCTCCCCAAACGGCACCAGCATTCTTTATCCCAAAAAAGACTGGTGAAAAACGTCTCGTAATGGACTATCGCTATTTAAACAAGGGTACAGTAAAGAACTCTTACCCTCTTCCTCTCATTTCAGCACTTGTCGATCGCCTTAAAGGCGCAGACAAATTCACCTGCCTCGACCTCAGGTGGGGATACAACAATGTTCGCATCAAAGAAGGCGATGAGTGGAAAGCAGCGTTTGTAATGCCACTCGGGGCTTACGAGCCCGTTGTAATGTATTTTGGCATGACTAACAGTCCACCAACTTTCCAACAGATGATGAACGACATCTTCAACGACATGTACGCCATTGTCATTGTCTATTTGGATGACATGTGTATCTATACGAAGGGTAAGACCGACGACGAACACTCCGAAGTCGTCAAGGAAGTTCTCCGCAGACTACGCGAGAACGACCTTTATGCTAAACCCGAAAAATGCGTATTTAATGCTGACAAAGTTGACTTTCTTGGCATGACAGTATCAGCCGACGGTGTCGGCATGCAGATGAAAAAAGTGGACGCCATCCTTGATTGGCCAGCGCCCACCAAACTAAAACAACTCCAGTCCTTTTTAGGACTTTGTAATTATTATCGCCGCTTTATTAACGGTTTTGGACAGATTGCCCGCCCCCTCAACGATCTCACAAAGAAAAACACGCCCTACGTATGGAGGGAGGCTCAACAAAAAGCGTTTGACACGCTCAAAAAACAATTTACCACCGCACCACTCTTGGCGTACCCCGACTCCTCAAAAGACATGCGCGTTGAAACAGACGCCAGTGATATCGCCACTGGAGCGGTACTATCGGTCTTGGGGGAGGATAAGTCTTGGCGCCCTTGCGCCTTTCTTTCACATTCTTTTTCTTCTGCCGAGCGCAACTACCCAGTCTATGACAAGGAGTTGCTGGCCATTATACGCGCTCTCGAGGAGTGGCATCACTATCTCATTGGAAAAGCTAATTTCGAGATTTGGACAGACCACAAAAATCTCGAATACTGGAAAAAGCCGCAAACGCTTTCTGGCCGCCAGGCGCGATGGCATGAACTCTTACAGGAGTTCAACTACACGCTAATCTATAAGCCCGGCAACACGAATGGACGTGCCGACGCTCTTTCTCGTCGTCCAGACCATGGCGACGCAGTCGATAAATTAAACGAAAACATCACCATTTTCCCTTCCAATGTCCTTCGCTCCTCTTCTTTATCTATTCTGGTTGAACTTACCTCCCCTGATGCCCGGCTACCCTCGAAGGGTTCTTCTTCCGCCGCAGGCTTCGACCTGTATTCTACCGAGGATCTTGATATCCCCGCCCACGATCAACGACTCATCCCCACCCGTGTCAAGATCCAACTCCCTCTCGGTACCTATAGGAGGATTGCACCACGTTCAGGCCTCGCCTTCAAGCATAAAATCGACGTCATGGCCAGAGTCATTGATGCCGATTATAGGGGAGAAATTGGTGTAATCCTCTTCAACCACTCCGACTCCTCTTTTCATGTCTCCAAATTTGACTGTATTGCACAACTAATTATTGAAAAAATAGAAAACCCAACACTTTCAGAATCAAAGACTCTTGACGAGTCAGAAAGAAACGAAAAAGGGTTTGGCTCCACAGGAGTTCAAGCCATTTCATCCATGTCTCTCGCTCCTAACTTTGAAACTAAATTATCCATGGAATCATCTAGGCTAAACATTGACGCAGTTAACGAATATGAATACTACGCAACGGACAGACTTTTCCAAAATTCGAACGGTATCATTTTCGTGCCCCCTTCCCTTCGCAATGAACTTATCTCTCTCTTTCACGATTCTCCAGTCGCCGGCCATCCTGGTCGCGACCGTACCATTTCTTCTATCAAAAAGTTTTATTGGTGGCCTGGAGCCGCCAAAGACATTTCCATGTACATTGAACACTGCCAGGTGTGCTCCCTCACGAAGGGTTCGTCAAAGCCACCGGCAGGTAAACTTCTTCCCTTACCCATCACTTCCCACCCATGGGAAGACATTTCCATTGATTTTGTAACTGGACTTCCCCTTTCTCTTGGTTTTGATTCTATAGGGGTTGTCGTGGACCGTTTTTCTAAAGAGATTGTTCTTTTCCCCTGTATGAAAACCACTTCTTCCTCGGACTTAGCTTCCTTATTTAGAGACCACGTTTGATGTCTACATGGACTCCCTAACACTATTCTTTCCGACAGAGGACTGCAATTCGTCTCGGAGTTTACCAAAGAGTTGCTGAAAGTCCTGGGCATACAGCAGAAGCTATCAACGGCGTACCA
The DNA here is from genome assembly GCA_038093175.1 of Boletus hoseneyae. Lineage (NCBI taxonomy): Eukaryota > Fungi > Basidiomycota > Agaricomycetes > Boletales > Boletaceae > Boletus > Boletus hoseneyae. The sequence continues at coordinate 7,959 of JBBPRT010000257.1, forward strand.
TCCACAGACGGACGGACAAACGAAACGGATCAATCGGGAGATCCTCGCATACCTACGAGCCTACGTGGCAAAAAACCAGGATTCTTGGGCATCAATGCTGAAGATGGCCCAATTCGCACATAATAACACTATCACAACGGCAACCGGTACTTCGCTGTTCGCAGTCACACGAAACTACATACCTCGCATGGGAAGCGAACCCACAACATCCACTAAAACACCTGGGGGGTCATTTGCCAAAACCCTCGGACGTTCCCATGACGAGATACGAGAAACGCTCAAACGAACACGTGACCGGATGTCGCACGCACAAGCATCCAAACGATCTACCGCTCCCACGTATGCTATCGGTGATCTTGTGTGGCTATCCACCGATCATCTATCCCTTCCCTACCCCGCGAGAAAACTCACTCAAAAATATATTGGCCCTTACCGCATCTCCACCGTCCTCCCTAATGCCGTTACCCTCGTCCTCCCTTCCTCCGTCACCATCCATCCCACCATAAACATTTCCCGCGTTAAACCCTATAAAGCCCCGCTAGCCGGGCAACACGTATACAAACCCGATGCCGTTACCGTGATAGAAGATCGTCACGAAGAATACGAAGTGGACTATATCGTCCAATCACGTCTTTACTGCGGAAAACTACAATATCTCGTCCATTGGAAAGGATGGGACGAAGTGGATCGGACTTGGGAACCTGCCATAAACCTCAAACACGCCCAAGACGCAATAAACGACTTTCATGCAGCTCATCCCGCGGCTCCACGTCCTATCCGCGGGATCTCCAACGAACTATTCACGTCTCTCTTCACGCCTTTCGGTCCCTCCTATTCGGAATTCACCAACTCGAGACTGGATCTCGAAGCTGGTGAATGGGGGGTAGTGTTATAGTTCAGAACCTTACGCTGCGTACTTTCACTTTTCTTCATCTTATCAGACTTAGTCGCTTTCACTTTCGCAGTCACGTGACCAAGTCACCTGACTTACCCCTCTTCAGATCACGTGACATTCCGCTCTTCTCCGTCACGTGATAACATGTGACCGTGGGATAACACGTGACTCAAGTCTAGACCTAGTCCAGACTCTCGTCTTATCTATGACGTCACGCCTCACGGTTACCTTGCATTTTCCTCATGTTCCCTTATCCTCTTCCTTCTCGCACCGGCTCTTAACTATTTAGGACTCAGACAACCTACCCTAAACCTCCCATACTTACATATATAAACCGTACCTCTACGTCGTCTATCCCCAGTCCTATTCACTTGTCTACCCTCCACTTGGGGCCTGGACTCTTGTTTACTACTCTATCTCTACCCTTGCACTTCACCGCCTCATCCTCATACTCGGATACTACATCGTTTCTACGTTTCTATACCCAATAACACGTTTACCATCTCTCTCGTCGTCGTCTACGACACCGACACACAAACCGTCGTCTCAATTGCTTCCCTCGTCACTCCTGTGTTTACACTGGTTTGACTCGTCCAAGTTCTGGTCCCGTTACATTCCTTAACCTTTTTGCAGGTGTGTTTTGGATCATTGTCTTGCTGGAAGATGGTATTAGGAGGATTAAGCCTATAATAGTTGAGGGCTTGCTGGAGCTCATTCTTCAAAATTTGGAGATAGAGATCCCCATCCATCCTACCATCAATCTTGGTGGCAAATCCAACTCCCTGCCAAGTCATACAGCCCCACATCATCATAGAACCACCACCAAACTTGACAGTTCCTTCTATCAATCTGTCACTGAGCCCCTTACCTGACTTTTTCCATGCCCATTTGTGTCCATCTGACCCTAGGCAATTGATTTTGGTCTCATTAGACCATACTACCCTCTTCCAATCATCCATAGTCCAATTCCTATGGGCATAGGCAAAGTCTAAACGGGCCTTGCAATGCTTGGCTGAGAGTAGAGGACGTTTGGACTTGACTACAGCCTTTATGCCAGACTTTTTCAAGTGGAAACAAATGGTATTGGGATGAAGAGGTTGATTGATGATTCCAGAGAGTGTTTTGGTCACCTGGACAGCATTCTTAGCCTTCTGAGATATAATGAGATGAATGGCATAGCAAATGTTAGAGAAGGAAAGCTTGGATGGACAGCCACCAATAGACTTTTGCAAGTCAGAATGCTCTTTGATGAAGTCTGGAGATGGTAGCAGTGCTAACATCAGTGGAGGATGAGATAGAGTGAACTGAGTGGCTAGCATCAAGTTAAGAAAGAATAGTGTTTTTCTAAGTAATGGAGAAGGATCTTATGATGATAATGGTCGAGAATCAAGAAGTGTGAGAACTATTTTAAACTCAGACATTATACTTATATATGTATGTTTATTTGTAGTGCCAAACAAAAGCAACTATCCTATCATTTGAATAGGTTTATACTGTCTATCTCAAAAGTACAAAAAGTGTTATAATGACATATATTCTTTAAAATAATCATATCTTCCCACCCTGTGGGCCAAATCATATAATCCAGGGACTGTTTGGTAGCCAAGGGTCTATACCTCCCACGCTTTCACTATAGCTATGTGTAATTCCCACGCTATCAAACGTTATTTTACCTACACTACAAAAGTATCAAACATTGTAACACTTTTTGGAGTCACTATAGGATATGTAGTTGCACATTCTTTATTATTCTTGAGGACAAAGATCACTTGTCCTAGTCAAAACTTCAAGAAAGCAAAGTACTATGAGTGTTATGGAGCACTGCTGCAACGTAACATGTCGACAAAAGGACCATCAAGGTCATAGATAAAGCAGTAAGGAGTACGGTGGGATTGTTATGTGAAGAGTGCCTTTTGCAGTAGCATAACTGGCAAGAAGGGAAGGCAGCCCTCCACTATAGTGCTCAGGCAGTTTGGATGTAGGGAACCAGGTGAGAACCAAGTGAATAGACTAGAGGGTATCTAGAGTACAGGGTACAGTATATATATTTAAGGGGATGGTTAAGGGCAGGTGTCTACTCTAGTTAAGGGCTGGTATAGAAGGTAGTCCATGAGGTAAACATGAGGTATGACATCTGCTGACATCATTGCCCTAGATCTATGATGTCATCATATCACATGCTTGGTCATGTAATGTACCTAGAGGTAAGATATAGATAAGATCGTCAGTCCAAGTCACATGATATAGATAAGGTCACATGACACTATCTGATAAGATAAGATAAGAAGATCATTTGTAAGGTAGGTCTGAATGTGTCGTAGTGAGTCCAATAACAATGAAAAGTATACTATCCTCATAGGAAATCTTAGCCACCAGAGCAAGTAGTGCTTGCAGCAAACCCTAAAGAAGAAATTTGATTCACTTGCATGGGTTCTATACACTCCCTTGGATCACATGTGGAATACAAAGAAGAAAGCAGGAATTCAATAGCACCACATCCTATCTGACCAAGGTTGTCAAGGACCACAAATTGCTATTAATCCCAATGTCAGGCAAAGCTACCTATGGCCATCTATGCTACAACCCACTTCAAATCTGGAAGAAAAAGAAAAGGAGAGGGAGGGGGAGAAGAGAGAAGAGAGGGAGAAAGGGGAGGAGCCTCAAATATACTAACATACTAGAAAACTTTCACATCTCACCAAGTTCCCTCTTACAACTAGTAGCTTCTCTCTTGTCCCCTTTTAAGTTATAGATCATCTGGACCATTTTTCAAAGCTCTCGCATTGCTCTAGAGGCTTATAAGTCACTTTTATGCTTATTTTACAAATGTGTCTTGGTAATGCTTATGCTAGTGACTTCTATCTCACTCACTTTGTCACCAAGAACTCTTGTCTTTCACATTAGGCTATTGCATATGTTTTTTTTTCCACTTCTTAACCACTTGCATTAAATTTAGTATAACAGTCATCTTAGAGCTTAATAATAATGTCTCCCCTCAGAGTCACCAGACCCAAAATGCCACCACCACTTGCATACCTTTACCAATATAGCCCTAACTCAAAATTTAATCTCAAGCCTATTCATCCCTCTGAAGAAGACACTGGTTTACAATATCACAAAGGGAATAGATGGACTCAACTCAGAAATTCAATGATATCACCCTCACTAGTATCTTGCCAACCACCACTAATATACAAGTCATCTAGCCCAAAAAATGTCCACCTAATCAGATATGCAATTAAGAATGTCAAGTTGAATGTACTGTATCTGAGAGTTAGCCTATCTGCCTGCACCTCATTCTAGGCAGCAACACCCTTTAGATGAGGAATGCTGATAAAATGGATAAAGGCATGCAATCTAGAATATGTCTTACTATCTTTTAGACTGATCGATGTAGTAAAGGTAGATGCAAAAGAAAAGTTGACTCAATTTGACATCTTCATGAACCTGAGGCATACTGTATAAGATGATTTTATCTAATTGATATCATGATAAATGTAATAACTGGAAAAAGGCTTTTGAGAATGTAAGCTATAGTGAATATGTATATATCATGCAGGCATTAAAGCAATAAGGGCACTATGACAGTGCAGCACAGTATTATAGAGCAAGATGAGTGTCAATACATAATTTCACTGTCACTGTCACTTAACATTCCTTGAAATTTCATCAGGCTTACATATTATCTGGGCATTTGTGTCTTGCATGTGTCCATGCTGAGCTACATTCATGAAGTTACTCTCCACCAGCTGGCGGTGACCTTCCATGCTATGTTCCCAGTTTGCTTTTGCAGTAGTAGCAATTCACTGTCTATTAGAATACACAACAGCACCATGGCCTATGTCAATATAATCTGAGGTGTTCCTGATCTCATAATTAAGCTCTTCCACCTATATAGTCCCTGCCTTTACTAGCTTGCAAATGTTGCTTCATTCTAGAGTGCACATTTACTCAAAGTAAAGACCAGGATATAAAGAAACTCACCTTATACATCAAGAGCTTCTGTTACGATCCCTCTATTTTTCTCCTATTTTTCCATATTTTTCCCCTATTTTTCCTAACTCACTATGGCCACTTTCCTTGCTAGCCCCTATCTCTCAACACCACCCACCATAGCTCATCTACAAGTCTACAAGGAGCCTGCCCTAGATCAGTCACGTGACCTGCACATAGATCAACGGATCTTACCTGAAGGCTATACCAATTCATAGCCGCATGTCACACAGTCTTCTTAATCTCTGCTCATAGCCTCACATAGCCTGCACAGCAAACATAGCTTGTACAGCATTTGACACTGCCTTATAGCATAGCCTTGCGCCATGGGTCAAGGGTATATCCTTATATAGGTACTGTACAGTTCTAGACACCAAACATGTACACACACAGTAGGATAGTATATAAGGCTCGTTGTCACTCCAGAGAACCTCAGTCTTGTTCTCTTGGAGTTCTCCCAACTTCATACTAGTCCTAAGGCTTATACTTGTCTAGCAAGCACTTGCTCCATCAGTAAGGGGTTGGCTGTTTCAGCTTCCCTGAGCTCATTGCTATTGCCATACTTGACATCCAAGAACCACAATTTTCATTCCCATTACATCCAACCCTTATGGACAGATTGCCTGGTGTGAAGCTGTATTTCATGAGGTCTTTGCTACCTGATGCTAGTAAGAAAAGATCACTCAATAAATTGCACTCCATTCGCCATGCGGAGGTTGACTGGGTCAATATTACATCTGTTGAATTCCATATGTGGATCTGGAAAGATGATGATATACTTGACATAAATGAAAGTTCCACACAAATTCAGATATTCATGAAAGGGGTAAGTTCTAGTGTTTTATCATCATATCTACTAATCAGAGTATCAATCAGATGATCCATCCCAATCTCAATATGTCTGATGTTGATGGCACACTTGACTTCATGCTGAGCATGATTAAAGATGTCATTACTAAGTACATTGAGTAATTACCAGAGCAGGCATTCTTCAGTGATAGTGGTTATATTGTCAACAATGATGATAACAACTTAGTGTCAGATTTGGATTCTCAAGGATCAGATTTGAAGAATTAGAGGAACCATTTATTAGTGGCCACCTTCACAGTAAGTAAATAGTTCAAGACTGCATGTTGCATGCTCATATGAATCTTTTTAGGTGAAGAGGAACAAGCATTCATCCTGGGGTGAATGCTGTACATATTGTTTGACTGGCAAGAAGTTTTATCCAATATCACACAAGAGACCATGAGAACCACATACAAGTGCTATGAGGCATTCCATGAACACCTGATTCCAATCTCCTCACTGAAGTCTGAGTCCTCAATATTAAAGAAATCCTCATTCTTTTCAGAAACCATTGTACTGGTGAAACGATCATGCTGGTAAAACATATTTAAATTGGTCAGGAAAGAGTGCTCAACTGCTCATACATACTATTCTCAATTGTCTCATTATGGTGTATAGTAGTATGTGTTTTTGCCAAATGTGCTGGCCATGCAAGCCAGGTATAAAATGTAGTCATGCCACTTTGTGAAGGAAAGGAATATGGCCTGTGGCACATGAACGTAAACATAGTGTACACTTGCACAACATAAACATACCTTGACCACTTGAGAGATGACACCTAGCTGGGCTTTTATTCCCTATATAGTGTGGGTCTTGCCAGAGAAAGTAATGCCATATGCAAATACTGTTCCAGTCTGAAGGCAGTCATGATGGACTTCTGGGAGAAAAGGTGAATTACAACACTAGTATCACAATGTCAATGAGAGGATGGATGTCCTGCTTGAATATTTATTCCTGGATAGAAAACTAGTCATATCATGAAGTACAGTATGTGAGAGGACATTGACAGTGGATGGGAAGAGCTTGTTCAACATCCAAGAGCATCACTGTCATGCAAGCTGAGTGGTACACAGCATAATCACAATGTGTTGTGTCTAATTGGATATCTTTGATGACAGAGTCTGATACTATATAAACCTCTTGACATCATCAATGTAAATTCACACAATGACCTTAGCAATATAGTAAGCCATGCATTTATTTACATAAATCAATAAATTTGGGGTATGCATTTGTGGAAAAGTTCTGCAATGCATGTTGTATGGTGAATATTGCATAATATGCCTATAAAAAGATTGTCAAATACATACTATCGATCAATGGCTCAAAATATGCAACAATATAATCGTAAAAGTTGCGTGATTTTAGTTGTTCACACATCACAATAAACAACACAACATCAGATTGTGTCATTATAAAATGCAATAAAGATAACAAACCCACTGCCCCTTCCACTTGGCTATGTTCATGTTCCACACATGGAGAATGTAGATATACTATGACACTTCAGGTTGTCCCACTCCACTCACTTTATTGGCAAATTCTTTATGTGGCAAAGCATTGCAGCATTCTTGAACTTAACATTTCCACTTGTTTTGTGAATGTCCTTGCTTGGTATACACTCCAGATAATGTGGTAGTGATATTCCCAACTCATACTCCATAGAACTTTGCATGCTCTCTAAC
>JBBPRT010000258.1:0-15295 GCA_038093175.1 Boletus hoseneyae
AGGTATATATTCTGCCATGTCCAGTAGTATCCACCATCCTTCCTGTGGAATGTCTGCTGTAAAAATCAGTGTGTCGAGGAGTGACATCATCAGGATGCTACTCAACATTCATTTGTTAGTCTAGTTGCATAGAAGAGGGTATGGAAGGAAGGACAAGACGTAGACATACACAAGAAAGTAGATCGTGCCTTCCCTCACAAGGAGCTTCATGTAACGGTTCAGCCGGATTTGCTTTGTTTCTTTGTACATTTGGAAGGCCTCCCTGATGAATTTGATAATGACAAGCAGACACATCAGCGCACCGAGACCGATTTGGGCTGCATTTGCAATTTCGGGCCAAATGGGGGAACCAATTCGCAACACGCAAAACGAGAAATCAAGCACTTGAGCAGTAGCCTCTATATAATTGAGAGATGAGCAGATATTATGTTCTATAGCACGCATGATGTCAAGCCATGTTACACACACCTACGAACACTTTCTGAATGCTCATTAAGACAGCCTCCACTAGAAAGCTTATCATTTCGAGGGTGTACAATGTGAGGAGAGCGCCAAGGATGAACCTGGATTGATTATACAATGCCCACATACGGAGGATCATTGTTACTATTACTGCCTATCAGATTATCCCAGCCAAGGCAAATGAAATCTCACATTCTGCAGCACCAATGAAAATCAAGTTAGCCCACGAAGAAAAAATATACAGGATTTCGCCTTTGAAGTGTCGTTGAGCAGAGTGGACATTGGAAATATCGAAGAGATGGACTCACAACTGTTTAAATATGATCAACCGCTGTTGATCAGTGTGAGATGAAGATGAGCACATACGTCTAACAATAGTTTAATATAAAGCATGTTCGTCAGTAGTGTGAAGAATCACCTTTGAAGGGCCGGGTAAAAAAGAACTTCCCCCTGTAATTATGCTGTCAGTACAACAGACTCGGATTGAGTATTTTGAACGTACAGATGGAACCATTTCTAGTGAACCAGTCAGTGATCAATTGGTATTCGTTGCACCAGGATAGACATACATGATAACATTACATAGGCCAAAGTAACGAGCCTGGAAGTTGACAATGATCAGTCGCAGTACAATGTTGTAGAGACAATTCTGATACATACGAGAACGAATAGTGTAGATATCCTTGACCAAGGCTTGTTCTGCAACCATATCAGAATATATACCAAGGGTTTGAGAAAGGTGTCTGCCGACCCATATGTATTCAACCTAAAGACATCGTGTGCAAATGAGATGTTTATGTAGCAGGTAGATGATTGTGAGACATACTTCGCCCGAGAATGTGAGAACTGACAACATTGAGGTTCATCCGATGCAAAGAAACGTGTATAGACACGTATCGCTTACTATAATCATATCCGACAGCAGTGAGAACTGCAACTAGGAAGAACAGTAAGATGGAAAGATGGGAAGCACAAGGTCGACAAGCATACGAGACACGTAGCTGTTTATCTGAATGGCGTCGACAGTGGACTGGAGAGTGGAAGCCATGGATTTGATTGAGAGGGTATGCTGAAACACTGAGACGTACAAAAAATGAGGTGGTATCTGACAAATGGAGTCTAGAAGGGGCTGCACATATAAGCTAACGCCAGTAAGAAATTAAGAGAACGGAGACCAATCTGGGTACTTATTGAGCGTGGCCTGCATCAAGAATACGATTGGGCATCGCACTGCCCATTGGCTGGCATCTTGATAATCAGAGGGAAGTATATCCAAAGAATGACGGCGAACACAGGAAACGGATAGTGTTTGATGTGCTAACGGCGCGTTCAGATAAACTGTATTGCGTGCTGCTGCCACAGGCTGTATCATCAGCACTAAGCGGTTAAGAGACAACGGCCAGCTATTGAGTGCGAGCTGGTCACATCAGAAGAATGATGGGAGGTTATTGATTATCGTCCATTTTCTTCCTGGGAAGATCGAGGCGTGCCAACAGCAGTTGATTCGGCCAACATGTATCATAGCCAACGTGGGTGAACGACATAGCAAACGACAATGTCCAGTATGTTTTTATGCTTGACTGTAGGGCGACCACCGGAGGGTCTCGTTGGATTCGACTAGTATTTGGATGGCCGGTCAGAGTCAGTTCCACGATACGTTGACTGGGAATGAATCGCGATATGAGATAAACTTTACACCGAGGGCAAATATTGGCGTTGGATCATCGCATGGCTGTTGTAGCAGAGCAAGTCGAACGTTGTGCGGATCTGTGGCAATCGTAATAGTTCGTATCAGTGGATTTGCGTACGAGAGCGAGAGAATATCTGGCAGTCGAAATCTCTCATGATCCATCGGCGGTGATTTGGAAAATCCCTCTAGCCAATACGACTTTAGGTGACAAGGGCGGTCAGATCGACATCTATCATGGGTAGTAGACTGAGTCTGCGCTGTGCCGCGATCACAGCAATGCAACCCGAGAAAGGTGTCACTGTGGAGTAAGATGGCATTCAGAGATGGCGAGTACCTACGCTGTCCAAGAGTACCGTATTGGTTGGTGGTTGGGTCAAGTCAAAACAAGTGTCAACACAATGCGACCCCAACGACCGCCCTGTACGTCTTAGATTCTCTGGACCCTGCTACTGCCCTACCCCAGGGGTCTACTCTCCCCGGGGTTAGGTGACAGAGGCTGATTGATGAACATTGCTTCCATTGACCCTGTGGGTGTTTATTTTTTCAAGTTGCTCATCAGAAACTCGTAGTGCTGCCAATTTTATGACCGTCTACTAGTCACTACGTCCAGCAGGTAGCGATTTGTGCTTATCCATGCGTCTTTCAGTATGCTAGCCTACTGTGCGCAGCTCTTCAGTATCTTGTACGGGATATCTCTGTACTGCAGTGTCACTCTTGACCGCAATATTGTTCCTGAGGGAAGTGATTCAGCGTGTCGTGCTACGAGGTAACCACTTTCATACCCATCGTCCTGCTAGGTTGTCAACGTCGAGTAAATTGTCCACATCGTTCAAACCTGCACAGATTGTTGTCTCCCTCAGGCTGATACTCTTATACTTCTTGCAGTAAACGTTTCTGCCAACGACAGATAACAGCACCCCAAATAAGAGCCTCATTAGCATTAGCGTAAAGAAGGCACATCACTACACAAAGAAATCTCTAGCTCTATCGCCAAGCCAAGCCCAAGGGGAAGAGGGGAAGAGGAAGAAAGACGTTACAACACCAACAGCTGTTTCGACATCAAGATCCGGTTCGCCAACCGCGTCAAGTTGGCATCCGCCATGACCACCTCCGGCACATACTCCACGTTGAACGCCTGTTCGATCGCAGTGCATATCCATTTCGCCTGTTGCTCCGACCAAAACCGAAAGTCGTCTGGGTCCCGTGTGTCGTCGGAAATATCACCATCGTCTGTGTCTACGCTCGGATCGTGGGTGCCGCGGCAAGACAAGGGGATTAGCCGCGGATCGTTGTCCAAGCATAGCGGGATGATGTCAGTGAGACAATCCCTGATAGACGTGAAATCGAGGGATGGCGGCTTGTTGACTTCATCATCCCGAAAGACATTTTTTTCAGTTCAACCCACGGAGTGTAATTATTGACTGTCTGCACTCACCGTAGATCTCCAAGGGACCATCAATTCCGAGGACATTGTGCTTGCCATCGTGGTGATACCGAACCTTAAGTTAACATGGACGTACAAACGTCAATCATTTGACTGACCGTGGGCAATCAAAAGAGATACACACCTCATAGCGTCCGACTTTCCACGGAAGGGTCGGACCCTGGAAGACAACATTTCCTGTTTGTGCCTCCGAGCTCCTCGAGGTCCCACGCGTATTATCGAGAGGCACATCACCATCCCATTCTTCGTCGTGAACAGGAACCCAAAGTCCATTTGACGCAATCTTCGTAATCAACATCGACTTATTCGCACCAACCTATCGTTCTCGTTAATTAACGCTTGTTTCAAGGGAAAATAAAAACGACGCACCCTGTAGATGCCAATCCAATCACGGCGAGAGTGGCGCTGAGGTGCTTCCCATTTGACATGAATATATTCCCCGAGGTGGAACCGCGTATCGCCGGATTTACTGGGAGAAATTGAGACCTTGTATTTGGCAGTATCATAAGAGGACAAGTCATTCGCAACGCGCCTAAAATAGCCGGAGAGCAAAGAAGGCTAGATCGTCAAGGTCGGAAGAAGCCGTAGATGACGACTCACGTTATGACCAAGCGTTCACGCGATTGTTGCAACAGCACCTTGGTTTCTTGCATGACTTCAGATATTTTTGGTTTGGCTAGGCGGATTTGGAACTCAGGATACCACAGGGGAGAACAGTCTGTTTTGACTCACACTTTGCCAAAAATTCTTCCACGACGTCAGCAGTCTCCTCAAACACCTTATCAAAAGTCCCTTTGACCTCCTTTGCGACTCTCCTGATCTCTGGTGCATGACGTCCAGCGCGGGACTCTAAAAGTCGCGCATTTTTGCTCGCGACGTTTTTGATGACCTTGACAAAACCCGCCTCCTTGCGTAGACTATCTCCGTACAATTTCCGCATGTGAGGACTATCGTTAATCAGCACCGAATATCAACGGCCAGCAGATGAGCGAGAACATCGGAGTTGACTCACGTCTCTACACTGTGCAAAAACCACCAATGTGCGAAGAATCTCAGGATCGCCAAAAGGCCCACGAGTTTACTTGCGCTGATAAGCGCGAGTCCGAGGAATGCTGCACCACTCATGAGTTCGGGGTTGTCGAGATACCTTGTTGAGATCTCGATTAGCATCGTTCCTGGAATAAAAAGGCGGAGAAAATAGCACACCGGAAGATCCCAGTGTATGCCAGATGGGCAGGGAAGTCTTCTGCAAAGAAATCGCCATAGAACCAACCTAAATGTGTCGAATGAACAAACGTTTGCTCATGGAATTGAAATGCATACCAAAGACGCCGAGAACCTCGTATGATTCCATGGCCGCCCAGATGTGAAGCCCGATCAACGACTATTAGAAATCAGCAAAAATGACACCACACGTGCAGCGGGACGGCGTACCGCTCCCAGTGTATGGCACAAAAGATCATCTCCTTCCATCCACGATGTCGGGAATCCATACGTCTTCCAGGCAAGGCCGACGAGGGAAACTGGAGAAGTATGTAAGCATGCCAAACAAATACAGAGCGGGGAAAACACACTATAAGTCATGCACAAGCTCATGTTATACAGCGACTTCCAATTCGTGAACGCCTCCTGCACTGCACAGTCGCCATTATCGTTGACAGGATAGGGATAGTTCTTGAGGAAGTGGCGAACAAGGAACTTGGACCGGCTTTGCGCCCGCAAGAGAAGACCCAAGCCAACGCTGTGGAAGATACACCATGCAGATGCATGAGCGAAATGCAAGGCAAGCGTCGCGCGATGCGACATAATCGGGAGACAGGAAGCGACTGATATGTAGAATAACAGCAGCACCAACATCGCATCAGAAGACCTGATGCATGAAGAATCCGGTTGAGCGAATTCTTTGGACAAGTTCTCGGACGAGCACCCTACCGTAACAGATCAATGTTGTGAAGTCCAACGACGTCACGTCTGAAATACTTGTGATACAGATCATGCTCTGACACTGGTTGTTGTTGCACTTCAGGTCCCTTGAGCGAGTCGGTGCTCAAACGCGGTACATGGCGACTGTCGCTCGGTTTCTGGGTTAGTGTATCATCCGTCTCGACTTCAGTCTCAAGCTCGGTTTCGGAAGCAGTCTCTCCTTCGGTTGCAGATGGCGTCGAAAGTCCGTCCGTGCAGTCTTGCCGGGGGGCCGCTGGTAGCACACCATTTCGCTTGCGAGGACCAGTCGACGCAAGTGGTTTACGCACAGCAATCGGTTGGCGTTTCCCGTACATGCGTTCGATGTCTAAGAAAACGTCAACATGCGTGCATCTGTACACATGGAACAAGACGCACGGGGATTCTCGAAAAACACCAAGAAAGCAAATTGAGCAGCGTGGGCGGCAAGACTGACAAATAACACAGGATAGCTGCCTACGATCAACGACAGACCGTAGTAACCCGCATAGCCTAACAGGGGCCCGACATGAGGGCATCTCATGAGGAAATGACCGGAAAGACCTACCGACAGAGTACATCGGATGCGGTGCGAGCTCGAACACGCCATCAAAGACCAGGTTTCCGCGTTGGAAAAAGACATCGCCCCAGTACCAGCCGTAATCTTTCACGACGCCGTGCGCCTCGGTCTTGACCCAGAGATTAAACACGATCAGCGCCAGACCGCCAATCCAGCTACCAGATCGTCAGTAGCGAAATCTGGGCTCCACTGAAGACCACCTACCGCATGACGTGAACAGTGAACGAAAGTCCTGTAGGAACCCGAAAGCAAGAAAAGGCAAACATGCAATACGCCAGGAAATCACTGCACACGACCCTCGAGTCAACACATTCCCAAAGCCAAATCGCACGCAACGCACTTTAAGAGAATGACGTCCACCAACTGCCTGAACAACAGCCAAGTGTTGTACTCCAACGGAAGTTCCTAAAGAAAACGATGAGCAACTCGCCTTGGCTACATTTCGCATTTCCAATGACCCACGTCGAACGAGTAATCTTTACCCATCTTCCCGGCGAGCTGTGCACGAATCCAGTTTCTCATGGCAGGCTTACGATCCGGATCAAGCCATCCCAACCGCTGAATCTCCCGCACGATCCACTTCTTCTTGCTCTGTTTCGTCAGCACCCACCCCAACCCCGCATCATACGCAGCACGCCAAAACGCGAAATACAGCAAAAAGAAGACCTGCGAAGCCGTCCGAGGCAAGAGCCAGAACAAAACGAGCTGAAGACCGAGCAGAGATAGGTTCAGCACGTCTAAATGACTTTTTGGGTAAGCCGGGTGGAACAGGGCCGTGAGCACGTCGTGCGTGGTGGGTACGCGGAATACTATTGGAAGACATATTTAGCATGTAGCGCCGGCCACGTTGATATGAAAAGATGGCACAAACCCATCTACGTACCTTCATCGCTGGGTGTCTTGCCCCACACGACCTCTTCTCGCACTGTGCCGCGTGTGTCGTTTCGGTCATGGACGACGTGGACGCCATCGACTTGGCTGGATGTCCGCGCTGAATCTGAGCGTTTTCTCTGGCGCAATCCCTGGGGACTTGCCAACACCATCACTGCGATGATCGTTCAGGACAGAACGAAGCGAGGACGACCAAAAATCCAGCTGAATTGAACGTGTTTTTATTTACGTAAAAATTCAAACGTCCTCGCTTGACGCGAGTCTTTTCATTCAAACCGCCATCACTGAATACGACGCAAGTTTGACTATTTTTCGTACCCTTTTTATTCACTCATCGTTCGACGCATTCCATCGAACGTCGAGTTGCTAATGTTTGGGAAGAACCAGTCTTGTACGAGGCATTTTTTTCGGATGGCTTCTGTGTTTGGTAGAAGTCGTCCCTACGAGGTGTCTTACATTCGTACGAAACATCCATCTCGCCATTATACAAGCTAGTATACGACCACATACAAGTATGAGACTTAGCAGACTCGTAGATAGATTATGTGGATCTTAGACAGACTCGTATCTCGTAGCCAATCAATTGTCGAGAGTATCCTTGTACCCCTTCTCGCTCTCCAGATCGCCCGGAATCTCCTCGAGCTACAAAAAAAAAAGACCGTTCAGTAACACTCGTCATACACACCAAACCCCACTTACCCTGTCAAAGTCATCCAGACACTCTTCAATGCGTCTCATCGCCATCTCCAACTCCTCCTCCGTAATCACCAACGGAGGCGCAAAACGAATACTACCAGACAATCAACACCAATCGAGCATCGAGCAAGTCACCGGGGTCACTCACATGTTCACATGCGTCGGCTTGGCGAGCACCCCCCGACTCTTCAACAACAAACAAAACTGCCACGCCGTATGTCCCTTGGAACTCGCCGACTCATCGATCACTACCGCATTCAACAGCCCCCTCCCGCGAACCTCCTTGATCAACGGCGACCTCTGCTTGAGCGCATTCATCCGTTCACGGAAAACTCGTCCCAGCCGCTCGGCGTTGGCTGCCAATCTTTCCTCTTGGATCACGTCCAAAGCCGTCATGGCAACAGCACATCCCAAAGGGTTCCTAAAAATATTGATCGTCATAAACGTGCACTGTCATTTAACAAAAAACAGCGATGTCATCCTCGACACGATCGCATGCTCACCCGCCATAAGTGCTCCCGTGTTGACCGGGTCCGATACAATCCATGATGGCTCGATCGGCAAGCACCGCAGAGACGGGATAAACTGTCAAACCAAAACGTCCATGTCAGCGATCGCGCGATCACGGAGGGATCGACGGACCTCCGCCAGAAAGCGCCTTGCCCAATAAAACCATATCAGGTCGGATACCCTCGTGCTCGCAGCAGAGCATCTTTCCGGTCCGTGCCAAACCCTGTTGTCAGATATAGGCCGTCAGTATGTGATAGCGTCGTGGCGAGCAGGCGGATCAACCGTTTGGATTTCATCACAGATAAGGAGAACATTCCTCTCCGTGCATAGCTGGCGAACCTCTCGAAGATACCCCTCCGGTGGAACGACGATACTTGGGGTCACCGTCAGAGAGAGGCTGCACGCACATCGTGGAGACTACGTACCCAGCTTCACCCTGGATAGGCTCCAACAAGAACGCAGCGACGTTCTTTCCAAAATAATCCAGTGCACGCCTGAAATCTTCAATATGCCCATAACGAATCGTCTGAACAGTTCCGTCTTGATCCTTGTACGTTGGACCTACCCCCGCGAGGTAAGGTCCGAACCCATCACGACTCTCCGGGTCCGTGCTCATGCTGTGTCGGCCCGAGAACGGAATCAGTCAGATCACATATGCCATCTGTCATCAGCCCACCTGATCACGCCCAATGTTCTTCCGTGGAAATTCCCCGCCGCACTGAGCACGACCGCCTTGCCGGGATCGACATCCTTAGTGGATGACTCGTACGCCCATTTCCTCGCCACCTTGAGGGCCGTCTCGACCGCTTCGGCACCAGTGTTCATCGGGAGCACCCGGTCATAGCCAAACGTCTCTCTCATCTGCTTTGCAAAGCGCGGAAAGACGGAATTGTAGAATGCACGCGAGGACAGCGTGAGTCTCTGAGCCTGTTCTACAAGCGTAGCGACTATCTTTGGGTGACAGTGACCCTATCCGCATACACATGATGCATGATCAGCCGAGATGATCCCCTACACACACACATATCCAAGCGTGAACGACAGACCTGGTTGACCGCGCTGAAGCGAACGTCATGTGAGCTCAAAACAGTACTGCGAGGAGATGGGAGAGAGGTCCTACGAATAAGCAGAGAGCATGTCTATGTACTCGTTCCCTTCGGGATCCCATACCCTAACCGATACAGCCAATCAGCTGTAAGCGAGGACAATCCACTGGCGAAAAAGTCGCACCTGACGCCTTTTGCGGAATCGAAGACGACCGGGAGCGGGTGATAACTAGCCGTAGGAGGGAATAATACGATTCGTCAGTAAGATATGCGATGGTGACCGAGTTAAAGGTTCCCCCCGGGCCCATTGGTCCCCCAGGACGCTTTTCATAACCGCAGCGCCCGCGTGGCATCCGGCGGCCTGGACCAGGGGTTGACGTTGACTTACTTGTGTGCGCTGTAGTCGTACTCCATCTGGATGAGGCCTGCCGAGGAGACCGTCTCTGATCGCGGCGCGCTGCCAGCGGCCGCTCGGGGCTGCTTGTGGGCGTGCGTCGTGCCGTTCGAATGGTCGTTACTGATGAGTGTTGCGGGTGCCATGCTTGTAGATGTTATCAATGTCGTGGCTCAGACTCAAGACCCGACTTAAGTATCCACCGGCCAAGTTCCGCCAAGTTCCGCCCGCATCACTATGCCGGTCTGACCCGCCCCACAAGGAGCCGACCAAGACCAGCTCCAAGGAACAGTTATATTACACAAGAAATGATCATCAACATAGAGTCACTGCAGATCAGACGGCCACTCCTTCCGCCTCTTCCACCTCCCAGCAGCATCAAACCGTGGATTCGTAGGGTATTTCATCCCATCACCAACATGACGTCCAACAGGCACTGTTATGCCATCAGAAATCAGACAACACGAGAATGAGAAACGCACGAAACCACCCCCACACGTTCTTGCCCATCACCGCCACCCAGTTTTCCCTCCGACTTCCCAGCCACCATAGATTACCTTCGATCCCGATCCTCCCCCATTCGCTATCCCACAGCTTCTGCGTCTCTCGCTTTGCGCTGTCACACAAAGTCTCGGTACCGATAGGCAGCCGGTTCCGTGGAAAAGACACGCACCAGCATTGGTACCACTTGTGCATATGTGACAACAGCTCTTGTTCTCGTTCGCGCATCGACCTAAAGCTCAGCGACTCGACGGTCGTTTGGTTCAGCAGAATCAGATGAATCTGCACCAAGAGTATGAGGCTGCAAAATAACGAAAAGAGGCCAGCACTGGAAGTGTCTCGTCAGCACGTACGACCTCGGAGCGACGGGAAACGAACAGGGCTATGACGACGATTTGCTGTGGATCAAGGGCGGGGCCCGGGGTGGAGCGTGGCTTGACGTTGGAGCCTAGGAGCGTCGAAAACGTCCAAAAACAGAACACGGTCCCCCATTGAAGAAAATTGACAAAGAACTCAAAGCAAGCTTTAAATGACACCGAGACACGTGGAAGATGGACACACTTTTTGGTTAAATGCACCTACACATTGCCCGATCCCTAACAACGGAGCCAGTATATCAACGTGCGAGCTTCCCAGGAAAACCACACTCACAAGGACAATGATGGTCATACTTTAGGACACACTTGGGACGAAGTCAGGGTGTACACGCAGACCAACAAAAAGTCACTTACGGTACCGCATGCTCTACAATGATGTGCCCTGGAGGGCTTGACGATCTGACATCTACTGCAATAACGGTATTCCGGAAGAAGCACAGGGGTCAACGTTGGACGGCGCGAGGGCATCGGTGGAGAGTGGGAAGGACCCGATGGATGAGCATTCGCATGGGTCGCTTCACCCGAAATATCCTGGAGATGCGGAGACCCAGGGTCCCCATTCGCGTCGGCCACACGTGCTTCTTCCAAACCGCGGGATGATGGTTGGGGGTGTGAAGACTGTTCCAGCTTGGCAACCACGGAAGCAGCTACAGAGTGTTGCGATGCGCCGGCCTTGCTCTTCCCAGAGCCAAGAGACGATTGGGGATCATGGTTTTTTGTGGGCTCGACCGTGGGAGGATGCAGGACGTTGGTGGTGGTGGGAGCGGTGAGCTCATAGGAAGTTCCGCGGACGTCAGAGGAGTTGAGCGTTGATGATCTGTCAATATGGTCATAGCCCGGTTTAGTTGTTCTCTGGGTATACTGTGGGCAGGAACATGAGCGAATAAAATAGGTTTTTTTTTTACTGGAAGCGCTTACTAGGCGTGCATCGCCGGGTGATGTCGTGACCACCTGAATGTGTGGCAATCAATTTGGACGTTCGTCTTGACAGCAGACCGAAAAAAAAAGGTGCGTACCATAACATAACACCAAGACATCAAGAATAACAAGATAGAATATACGACCAAGAAGACGACTGGAGAGCAGAGGTCTCACGTCAACGCAAGATCAAGAGAGTGGGATACGGACCTCCAGTTGCCTGACTGCCGAGCGCACTGCTGTTCTTTACGAACATGTCCCTGCAAAATCTTGCAGCGTAGACGTACGTCGCATAGCCAACGATGAGGATGGTGATTGCGACTGTAAGTTTGCGGACGATCCAGGGTTGTGCTTTGGTACGACGACGAGCGCGTACCTCGTCCACGACACCGCAGCAGGTGTGCTCGGTCTGA
The DNA here is from genome assembly GCA_038093175.1 of Boletus hoseneyae. NCBI lineage: Eukaryota > Fungi > Basidiomycota > Agaricomycetes > Boletales > Boletaceae > Boletus > Boletus hoseneyae. Next base: position 11,864 of record JBBPRT010000258.1, read on the forward strand.
GACATGTCCTGAGAGACCTCGAGGATGTTCGATTACATAATTCTACCTCCTCCCGATGGCCACGATATTAAGCCATCTGCAACCCACGCATCATTACATACGCCTCGCCGTAGAGCCTCGTTGTACCGATGTTCTGCGGATTCGAAAATCACTCCAGGATGCCCTCTTGGACATGTTTGGGCTCACCTGTGTGGGCACTTATATCGACGTGCTGTCCGTCGACGAGCTTGGGTCCGAGACGGTCGTTCGTGTCCACCCAGAGTATGTCCAGGTCCGCGTCGAAATGTGCGACGGCTGAACTTGATCCAAGAGATGCGCCGAGAATCCTGGCTGCTATCGTTGGAGCTCGTGCTTCCATCAAGTGTTCCGTGGTGAAAGCGTCTTCGTTCCTTCCGTCGCTCGTGTCATAGCGAGTACTATGTATTTTCTGACTACAGTAAGAGAGAGGTAGTAGGATGACATCTAGTACTTTTTCTTTGCCCATTCGACAAAGTGGTCTATGATGGTAGGCCAGGCGGCTGCGTATCGTCAGACCAACACGAGTCGAGTGCACATGGCATACCTTGGTCGTCGTGTTTGTTAAAGTCGCCGTCAAATGAACGGATAAAGTCTGGAAGCTGCGTGGTTCTGGTTAGCGAGGCGATGTACATAAAGCCACGGTGCGAACCATCTGCCAGGTATCTTTGCTCACGGCGACGTCATCTCTTGCTTTCATATACTCTAGCCACATTGCCGTGTGTCTTTTCGTCCATCCTTGACCTTGATCCACGGAAACGTTCTCATCTTCTGCCGGTACATGTTTCAACGCTTCCTTGCCCACGCCAAAGCACAGAAGCGATTTCCAATACTCGAGCGCGGTCTCCTTGGCTGCACACACATCAGGGCCGACCGATGCGAACAGACAGACACGCGTACCCAGACTCCGCTGACCGTCCGACCGTGCAAAACTGAACGTGTAATTATACACGGTGCGAAAGTAGGATGGATCGGTGGCAAGCTTGACATGTAACCGTGTCAGCGCATTCTTCATTCCCTCTATCGAATCACACCTGTGTGCGGCGTCAACGGTCCGAAATCACCGGGAGAGCGGAGGCTGACCCAATGCTCTTCCAGCCATCCAACCACGCTCTCCTCGTCCACTCCCCTAATCGAGGGGACTGAAGCTCGTAAGCGAGCACCAAGAGCTTTGGCGTATCGTCTTGTTCATCCTCGTCTTGTGTGAAGCCGAGATCGGTGAAGAACTGGAGGGTGCCCTGGGTGGAGATGATGTCGGCATCTGGATCTAGGACGGCACGCGTGAATCCGGGCAGGTGGGGTGATCGGACGGGTGCTACCTTTGTATTTCTCAAACAGGGATGTCAGTTTGCTGGTAGACGGTGCGGAATCTGTGCGGCGACTACCACCGTCTTGGAAAAAGGCATCGACAGCGACGTCGAGTCGCTTGTGCTTGTCGAGGTAGCGCTTGGCATCTTTGAGTCTATCGGGGTGATCAGGGACGATGTGGGTCATGAGGGGGTACTCACGATGAGCCGGTTATGCTACAAAAGTCGGCATAGGCGTCCTTTGTGGATCTTGACTAGGAATCGTGAGACGAGATTGGGGGGACGAGGTAGGGACTGACCATGGTGGATGAGATGAAAGGGATGATAAGCGGGTGATGCCGTGCTCGTGCAAAGGGTCGACTCTTCCATTTTTTCATTCATGATCTCCTCGCAGCCGATGTCGTTTTGATTGGTTACCGGTCGGACTGGATCAGGTATAATTGCAGCGCGTCCTCATTGCGACTCGTCCATGTACTCGTCCAAGTTCCCCGTCGCTTGCTTTGCCCAATTGCGGTTCCGTAGTTGCGCCATGAATTCAATTGATCACTTCCATTCTCTCGCATCCCCATACGTACCACCATGTGCTGATAATCCTTTGCACGTCATTCACTTGGCCCCCTTCTTATCTTCCGGATCTGGGTGATATGGCCGAGCTATACCCTGCCCCATCATATCAACATCATCACATTCGGATCCGTCCAAGATGGGACGTTTTCGTTATATTTCATACAATGAAGCTCGCTCAGGTAAAAACGGCCGTCCGTGTCGAACGGGACATTTAATACAACTGACTGTGAGAACGACTACGACACCGGGCGGCCCATGTCTTCCTTTTTGTTGCATTGTTCGAATGGGAAAAAAAACCCTTTCGAGTGCTTCACATAGAATCCGGTCCGGACGTACACGTACGTGCTGGATGCAGTGAACGACCGTGCCTGGCACCTGTTCGACCATTCCGTCATGCACATCGCACCCGAACGCTCGCGCGCACACACGCGTCCAGACCGTGTGTGTACAAGACCCGACCCATGGGTCCAGACAAACTCGTCCGCCCGGCTGCGATGGGTTCAACGTCTTTGATCAGGTACCCGAAATCTGGGTGAGAGCGGACAGAGACGCGCAAGGGAAAAAGGACAAGGCAGCGACAAGTGAGCGAGGCACCGACGGGGTTGTTGCGGCATTTGCCGGATCTCGATCTTTGTTGTAAATATTTATTTTATTTTATTTTCTAGCACACCAGGTGCCTTTTTCCGCGATACCGGACAGGCAAGCATGTGCAACGCTACTCGCTCGTTATCATCACCCCGGTCGTGAGGAAACACTATGCGTGGTTAGTGCCGGGTGGACGTAAGGCGCATCAAGTTATAACCAGAATACTTCAAGCGGTCGTGACGGTGGAAATACAAGGTATGATGGATAGCACAGATTGGACTTGGTATATGTAACATGTATCAATGCGACGATGGGTGGATGGGTGGATATACTTGACGCTGATCAGTCCAGCGTCAGGCATGCAACATAAAGTGCACTTACAGCGTCAGGTTCGGACGATGACACGCCGAGTATGTTTGCCAGCACGTCGTCGGTCTGCATGAGGCGTAGATCGACGCCAAGCCTCGTCCGTGTCATCACGGTACTCCTCTGTGGTCTGAAACTCCACTTTTGACGCCGAATGTGGATCGTGAGGTGGTGTACGTAAAGTGATCCCGGACTGATGTGATGCTGACGTGTGGAGATTGAGGGGGAGTTGAGGTGCCTGTCCGTGGGGTGAGCCAGGGAACATGGCTGGTGATTGCGTGGTAGCCGGTGCGGGGCGAGATTGGCGTGGTGGTTTGGGATGGGGATATGGGCCCGCGGAAGGGACGGAAGGGTCGATGGGGGGTGAATGATGAAGCTGCGGCCATGTCCGAGCGGGGTGTGCAGAGGGTTCTCTGCTTTTTGCACTGTGGGGTTGCACGTCGTCCAAGGATGGGGGTGGCACGTCGATTTCAACGCGCACGCGGACGATCTCCTTGCCTGCCTGAGCGAAGAATGCACGCTCCTGCCGCTGGAAAAAGCCGCTGGTTGGGCCGGGTCTCATTTCGGGAAAGTTGGCGGGGGGTGCGGGGGG
>JBBPRT010000259.1:0-15245 GCA_038093175.1 Boletus hoseneyae
AACATTTTAGGACTCAGACGACCTACCCTAAACCACCCTAGTATCATATATATACCATTCCCTCTCGTCGTCTTTTCCTTAGTCCTATTCATTTGTCTACTCTCCCTTGGGGGCCTGGACATTTCGTTTACTACTCCGTTTCCTTACCATTGCACTGTGCCGTTTCATCCTCGTCATCGGATGCTCCGTCGGTTTTACGTATCAATCCCATCATCATCGTTTACCATCGCTCTCATTGTCGTTGTCGATACTCGTCTCCAACAAGTCATGTCTATTAGTTCCCGCCTCATCCCTGCCGATACGCAGGTCTAAGCCGTTCAAGTTCCCATCCGGTTTCACCTTCTCCTCTTTAGGAAAAACCTTTCTCCTCTTGCTAACCAATCATCTCAACACTCTCACTAAAGCCTAAGAAGAAGCTCTCACCACTCATGAATTTGCTTGCCTTGCTATGACCTAAAATAACCACCTGCTTCTCTCCATGAAGGGTAGGTGATAAGGTATAGCTGTAATTCACAAACCTTCACATTCCTTACCCCTCCAGAAAACTCACCCCCAAAAGACTAGAACCATCCAAAATCTCACAAGTTCTATCCCCTCTCATCTACCAATTAAAACCTCCTAGCAAATGGAAAATTCATGACATCCCCTTGACATCCATCATAGATAATAAAGAAGAATACAAAGTAGATTCTATTCTTGTACACAAAAGTTACCCGGGCAACTATCAATATCTGACTGCATGGAAAGGAATATTCTTTCATAAAAAACACCTGGGAACCTGAAATCTTGTTAGAAATAGCAGAACACAGTGAAGTAGGAGATAAAAGGGATGGAGGTTGCTGATACAATGAAGACCACCACCCTGGAGGCATAATATGATGTCTTTATCTACTCTAACATTCTGAAAACCAGACATAATAGCAGCAATCTCATCTATAGTAGGCAGATTATATCTCCTTTCATCAACACCCTGCTACAAGTGAAGGAACATCTAAATATCAGTATGCTCCTCTGAAGGCTTGGCTCTCATAATCTCATAAGCCTATTGATAAAGAGAAGCATATGGATGATGCTCTCTGAGAATATTATGCAAGTCCAGTAGAATATTCCTTTGAAAATCAGGATTTTTGTTAAAACACCCTCTGTAGCCTCTTGAGAATCATAGACATAAAGCTAAGCATAGCTAGGCTGAAGATCCTCTGTTGGAATAAGAGCTCCCATAAGATGGTGAAGTATGCCATGAATGCAAAAGAATGTAGATCTAGCTCCTTGAACAGTATGCCTGTCAACTTCCACATCTACTGAAGTAAATGCAAAAGCATTGTGGTACTGGCAAATGTTTTTTCTAAAGTCCCTATGGTCCTGAAGATTATCAAAGAGCATTTGAAAACTGTGTGACAACTGTTGGATTGATGGAAGAACAACCTGGTCTTGAAGACAACATAAACCAAAGTGTGGATTACAAATACCAGAGTTTGTGAGCTTCTCTGAAATAAAATGAAGAGCATGGCAATTAGGACACTGGATATTCATAGGCCCTAAAGAGTGGGGGTCAATTGGCTCTGTGTATATTCTACCACTAGGAGGAATACAATGTGGTCTAGGTGGTTGTGAATGATCATTATGATTTGCATCTTCAGAATCACTGGAACTGGAATCTGATGGATCTAGATCTGGATTAGGAATAGGCAGTGGTGGACTAGGAGATCTTGAAGTAGGTACTGGCAAAGGACTTCTGGGTATAGATAGCCTAGGAGATGGAGATAGAGATGAAGGAGAAGAACTAGCAATAGAATAAAGTTGTTGTTGTCTTTGCTGATCTTGCTCATATTGTTCTATATGGGCCATACTTGTTGATACTTGCTGTTGCTGCTCCTCAAACAATCTTTGTTGTTGTTGCTCCAATAATAGTCTTTGCTGTTCTAATTCTTGATGATATTTCATCTCCTGTTGTTGTCACATCAACTGCCTCTGATGCTCTAATTGCAACCTTTAATGCTCCAATTCTTCCATTTTCTGTCTTTGTAATTGCTGTAATCTTATAGAAGCTTTCTGATCTACCTCATGTTGGGGGTCAGTAACATGTTGATAACCTTGAATAGGGGAAAAGAGGAGGATATGAAGGACCAGCTTGAGCATTGGCAGGATGAGAAGCAATAGAGTTTTAATTAAGGAGGAGGACCCAGATAACACTGAGAAGGAGGAGAGCCAATTTGATGCTAATCATGCTTAGCCTGGTGAGAAGCATTTCATGCATGCTGAGGAGATGTTGGAGATGAAGCCCTAATGAAACACATTATTATACTATACTATATACTTACATTGATCACAATTTTTCAGAATTAAGATGAGTTGAATATAGTAATGTAACTATGCTATGTCAAACCAGAGGTCCAAGTCTCTCAGTGACCCTTCTACCACTTCCTGGGGGATATCCAGTCAATAGCCAACCTGGACTATCCACAGTAGATGTAACTATGCTATGTAGGATTTACTATTAGATATTGTATAGACTTAGCCTAGGCTCCATGAAGAGTTGTTCCCAGTTATCCTTCACAAACCAGATATAACGCTAGCATGGACTAATCACTCTCAAGGGAGAGGACTGAGAAGTTTTATCTAACAGAAAGAGGGAGGGAGGGAAAAGTCAATCAATCCATAATCTGAATCAGATTCAAAATGGACTGGGCAGTGGCTGTGCTGCTTAGTCAACAGAGAACAGATTTTGTGCCAAAGAACTAATGCTAGGTGAGCCAGATGATTTGTGTGAATAAAAAAGGAAAATATGTATTGATATATGAATTTGCTAAGGGTTAACACAATAGCTGACACAACCAAAATAACCAAAAATGTTGAAAAATGTGTTGGATGCTCAAGTTCTCTACTTTCCCACACCTTTCCCTCATATCTGTTTGATTCCCACCTACATCACCTACAAATCATGCAAACTTTGAAGCCATTGTTCTATACAAAGAGATCCAGTAAGGTGGCCTCTAACAACAAGAGGCTATGGCCAACCATCTGAAGGATCATATCCCATATCCCAGCTATTATATTGATGGGCCTATGTGTTTCACCAATCAACTAACTGTGTTCCTGACTTGCATGAGGAGTGTGGTAAATCCTGCAAATCCTATAACAAAATAAAAAATGTCCCTAAGGCATTTTGTCAGCCACCCAACAGGGTGAAATGTTAAGTCACATACCTCTCGAAAAGCCCCCTAACGTCCTCAAAGGAGTCTTGCAACTCACATCATAACAGGTGAGCATGTTGCCAGGAACAAGCCCCTCTACTCTCCTTGAGTGAACACTGAGTTGTTGTACTAGTCCTTGGTCTGAGTATATTTGCTTTGCAAAGCAAGATATGCCACCTCTTCTTCATCAGGTTAAGGTATTCCTCCCTCAGGCATTTTCTTACCTCCTCCAATGCAGAAGTGGCTTTTAGCTGAAAACCTTCTACCCACTGCAACCATTCTCGTAAGAGAATGTATGTCAATTAGGATGAAGGTGTTCGCAGAAAGTTGGGAGTTGATGGAATGCTGAATGAAGAGCCATATTAGTGCATTGCATTGTGTTGCATTCTTTTGCAAATTCATATTAGCCCCCACTTTCAGCAGAAAGAGCTATGTGACTACTGACAGTCAGTTGTGTAATCTCCAACAAATTAACACCCTTATATTTTTCCATGCATGAAGGTATTGTATTTTGAAGGCAAGTTCCAGACCCTCTTGCATGTAGGTGTTGAGCAGGGTTTGCTCTGTAAAGGAAATTAGAGCCATAGGCCAAGTTAACTTGGCTCACATTTCTCCCTCCATACCCAACAAACAAAGCTATATTACATATGATTCTCTAGGGAATATCTGTGTAGCTGCAGGGGCAGACATGGAAGCTGTAATAAGGTTGAATTAGTATCGTCGCATTGTGGAATGGTTAGAACATACCAGTGTTGATGTCCATAGCATATGACATTGAAAGCTCCTTAGGGTTGTTTTTTGGATTTTGGATCGCATCTGATAGCTCTGCTTTGCTCCACCAGCATGTATGGTGTTGAGAAGCACCTCACACTGCTTACATTGCTTATAAGATATGTGTGGCATGGTGTTGATGTTTATACTGCAAAACAATGCCACTGGTAACTCTGCTGCAGGGCACAAGCTGTTGTCCACAATGCTGTGAATGGAAACCAATTTGTCTATTGAACACTGCAAGCATGACAAAGTGCCTACTACAATGTAAATAAAAATCTGACAAATTCACAAGGTGAGATTTTGCATACTGGAGTAGTACAGGATATTGTGGCATCTGTCAGTTGACAGTCAAATCCAGTGCTAGTGGAACAAAAGGTAACTTTAGTAGCTTGTTAACTCAAAATACCATGAGAAGACTAGTTGCTACACTACTTAGCAAATAGGACATTACCATCGGCATTTGCTCTCAATTGATAATGTACAATATGAAAGAGCATCAGTTGTTGTTACTCTTATAGTCCATGAATGTATCATATCTATCACTCATACAAGTCCTGATTGCCAAGGTCATATCTGTAATGCATAAAAATTATCACGTCTTGATGGAGTGGCTAGTGTAGCAAGTATCAGCATTTGAGAAGGCGTCATCTCATATAATTGCTATGACTCTCAACCAAGGTGTTCGTTGCCAACGGCAGCAGTTTTCAAATTTTAAAGACTATATATCATGTGGTATTTTATTTCTTGATTGGTTAAAATAGAAGTGACTGACACTACAGTCTACAGGTGTTCCTGTATGATACTATGGAGTGGCAGCAGCCCCAAATCCAATCACTTTCACAGCTATTTATTGTTATCCATACCCCTCACTTCACAGCTGGAAATGCAGACTGAGTCAATCATACAACCTAGAACCACATCTGGATTGGGATACAGGGCGCCAATCCAGAGTGTCTCTTTGGTGATAACAATAGAGGCAACAAGGAAGACTTACCTGGAGTATCCGACTGGAGGAAAACTCAAGTGATAAAGACAGCCTAGATGCTAATGACAATGAATGACAGAATTGGATGCTTACTATGTCATCTCTGAAAAAATCACCACCTTTGATCTTGTCATCCTTATCTTCCAAGATATCTTGTTCTAATGCTCATTGCAGCATAGGATGCATCTGAGCGAGAAAACAACAGTGAATCTCAAGCGGAAGGTGAACTCTATGAGGAACTGCATGGAAACAATGTAAGTACTTAAACCATAATGGCTATTGTGCATTTACCAAGATATCCACTAAATTCCAACATTCTTGAGGCTCACTACTCTAGGAACTGCCACCCCTGACCACCGTGACCTGCCAGGCCACTGAATTTACAGCAGTGCATGGCCCCAAATCAACCCAACCCAGCCATGGCTGATGCTGATGGAAGTGACAATGCTAACCAGCCATCTAGACTTCATTGTTACTCAAAGACTCTGAAGAAGGATCATTGCACAAACCTGGCTGAACTCAGTTTCTATCCAACCAAATGGGTAGACTTTCTTGAAAAATGCAATATCAAAACTCATGCATGCATACACTACAGTTCGGGAACCTTGGCTGCACAGAAAACTGGCCATAAAGTGTTTCATGTCAAATATGATCATTAATTATGATCATGAAAAGTGGAGGCAAGAAGCTCAGACTGTCAAGAAGGGATACTATCCAAAATACCAGACATCTGTCATCTGGTATGTATTCTGATCAGCTAACTTCATGCCCATTTTGCCTACCCCCTAGTTTTTCGAAAATGTTTCATTCTGGCACAATGAGTTGAAGAAGATGGCAGCCAGTACTGCATATGATAAAATTTTCCCTCCTATGAGTAGTCAGCTCTCGAATGCTGAGGCTTGCCAGTTTGTGGAGTGTGCCACAAAAGGTTTGGTCAAGAAAATGGTATTCACACATAGCAGAAAAGATGATGAAGTATGTGCCCATCCACCCTGATGTTTGTTTGCTTAGGCTCTTTAAGCCTTTGCTATATGTAGGTCAGCTCACTTCGTTCACATCTGATCCTGGTGAAGCCCACTGGAATGCAATCAAACACCTGTTTCGGTAATCAAAGGCATCACAGACTTCGGTACCACCTGCACTTCTGAACTCTTCTTCTTCACCTTCTTTGATGCCAATCATCTGGACATTTTACTAGCGCATATGTTGTCAAAAGCGGTACTGGCATCATTTCATGGATGTCCAACCCATCGTAGCCCTATCTACTACTACTGAAGCTTAGTATGTCGCTGCCTAATCTCTGTCATGTTTCCACTATTCTTTTCACCTATAAAGAGCTTTACTCTCTTCACTGAAAGACAACTTCCTAGACAGGAACCTCCACTTTCGCATAGTAAGACATTCCCAATCACCTACAATTTGAATGTTCCTACTATGTCTGCCACCACATTGGACATTGCTACAACATGCAATGTCCCTTTACTTCCTGTCCACAGTGTAACACCACTCTAGATTCCAGTCTTATGAAACTTCCCTCTTCTTCCACATCTCCCCTCACACAATATCCTTCCCACCTCCTATACCAATCCCACAATGCTCCTTTAGTCCAGTCCTTGTTGACTGGTGTGGCAAATGCATTCACCTTTCATATATTGTTCAATATGTCAAAGATCAACTTAACACTTCTTCTCTGCTGTCGCAACCCACTAACTATTGAATATTCAGTTTGGTCTACTGATTCTTCTGATGCTGAAGTAGTGACAAACAATAACTCCTCCTTCCATGACTGACTAACTCCTTTAAGGTAAAAATTCCTTTTTCTCTCATCTACTCTTATGCCTTCCCGTTATTTCCCTCATCCATCCTCTTTGTCACCATCTTCTTCACCTACCACTCTGCTGTTAAAACTTCGAACCAGGAGGTTTGATTGTACTAAGAAGGTATTGTTGCAGTTTTCTTTCCCATCCTTATAGTCTTATCACTTTTTATATTGTTATCTCTACATCGATGATATCTTCTACACAGTTAACACGCTCAGCAACCCTATGCTGCTGGCAAGGCACCTGGACAGTCAACACTGCACTGATTGGTGAATTCGAGCATTGCATAGCTCATATACTCACCCTTCTCATCTTGCAGGGTTTTGATGCATTGTTTCGTCTGGTTCTCTGCCCACAGCCATCTCCCTTATGATGGCAAGTATTCCCTGTTTTCCATAACCTTTCTTGATCTTTTATTTTCTTACATAGAGTCCATATATATCTCATCACCTACCTTGTATTACCCACGCTTGATCTGTGCAATGCAATACATCTTTCTTACATTCTTAGTCATGCTGAGTCCCTTGTTTGAAGTTCTATGCATCCATTTGAAGCTGGTGGTCAGCATCCCAAATGTCCCCTAGGCAGTCAGCAGCTTTCTGCTCATCAGTTCCACTGATTTGCATAAGTGCTTCTCAGACTGTCAGTATGCAGCGGATGTGAAATATGCATGACCTTCTAGCACAGGATCAGCCATGGGTGAGGGTGTGAACAAGTTTGATGTCATAAGGAGAAGCAGTAGATGAGTGGGGAAAAGTTGAGGAGAAGATGAGTATTATGCTAAACACTTCTTTCAAGTGTGGGGTGCATGTTGTGTTACGCTTTAGGGAGAACACTTAGTGTATGAAGAGGTACAACACCATCCTGAAGAACACTAGAAGATCTGGGATCAAAGAGGTTAATAACTTATGACAAGGGGAATATGATGCAGAGGCCCTGAATCCTGAGTGTCTGCCCCCAGATCCTCCCCAAACAAGACACGAGCAAACAATATTGTAGCAAAGATGTGGAGGAGCCAGAGAATCGAGAGGTTGAGAAGAAGAATTTCAAAATCAGTGATTGCCAAGGGCAAACTTCCATCTAAAGTTATTGTTCCTTGCCACTCCAAATACACTATGCAAAAAATGAACTGTGGTACTTCACACATGAGGGCTGCTTGGAAACCATTCAAACACAATGGTCCCAAGCCAAGGACATTCTGGGCATCACCAACTCAGATGATGTCTTAACCCTACACCCTGTCACTACTGTCAAAGCCCCAATGCTAGAGCAGACTATGAGTTGACTTTCCATGGCTTTCTACTAGCCAAAAAGATCATATCTGCACCACATCAAGAAAGTGTTAGAGGTGTGTTGTGCACTCTGCACATCCCGGCTAATGCGCCACACACCGCGGCACATATTTGTTGTTGTATCCTAGCTAGGTGTATAATCAGAGGTCCACAGTCAGTGCTTCTTCAGTGTCTGACTATGGACTCCAGGTATGTATACTCTGCACTGTGTACAATCTTAGTTTCTGACTGTGGAATCCAGCTGTGCGATTCCAGCTGTTTAACAGCTTATGAGCCCTGCACTCTAGTCGCATCAAATTCACTCAGCTCATTGTCGCACACTGTAAGACTTCTTGCCCCACAACTCACTTTCCTTTGCTGCTCTTTGCTGCACACACACCCTTCCTTTTCACTTCCTATCTCTCTCCTTCACACCATGTGCTTAGAACATCCATCACACTCTCACCAGGCCCTCATGGAACAAACTACAACACATGGACCGAAGAAATACAGGCTCACTTGCACTTTAAAGGTCTCTGACACCTTGAACATGGAAAAGAGACTTGTCCTACTGCTGCTGGAGCCAATGAGACCGCTTGGAATGGGAAGCAGGACAAAGCAGCTGGTGAGTGGTTGCTCAACATCACCCCAAAATAGCAAGTCCACCCACATGTCCTGTGCTCGCTTGTCTGGACCAGTGCCTCTGTTCATCAGCACAATTAACAGCCAGAATGCCGTGTTTCTGGAGAGCATGACTAACTGCATGACTCAGTATGCACAGGTAGTGACTACTGTCCTACTCAATCTGCTACTCTGGCATCAGCAATTTGCACACCATGATACACCTGATATCAAGTCTCCATTTGAGTGCAACCGAGTCACTGGTATGCATATTGACAGTAAGCCTGTAGCTGATCCTCTTTGCAAACTATGCCTCGCTGGCAAAATGCATGCAAACCCATTCACCACACCTTAGAATCATACCTATTGCCCTCTTGAGCTGGTCCATTTGGATGTGGATTAGGTTCCATATTACACCTTCCCTGGCTATCGCTACTTGGTCACATTCATCTACAACTACTTGAGATATTGATTTGTTTTGCCCATTCGTGCCAAATCGGATGTTTTCAACACATTCAAGCAGTTCAAGGTGTTTAACACATTTTCTGAGCGCATCACTGCCATGCTGGCAGAATCAGGTCTGGTCATAGCGTTTTGGGGTGAGGCACTTGCTTCACTCGACCATGTCTAGAATTGTTGTTGGCCTACTGTGGCTGTAAACGATGCCACTCCCTTCAAACTGTGGCATGGATGCAAACCAAATGTGTCCCACTTCCATGTCTGAAGCTCCATAGCCTATCCTATGTGCAATTCCACAATCCTATCACCAAGCACACCATCATTGCTGAACATACTGACTGACTTTGATGAAGGACTTCCTGGTTTACCATTCAACATGACTCATGGTCCATCTGATGTGACTCCCATAGGATAACTCTGTAGGCGATGATTTCCCCTGTCCTCGGGTTAGATGTACATCCTGGGAGGTGCATAATCCTGATGAGGAACAGGATGCAGACCCCATTATACCTCTGGTTGTCCCACCACCCTTATCAGATGCCTCCGCAACACCCCCACCTACTACAGCTGTGCTTGTGCAGAGCCCCAATGGCATTGCAGCGCTTCTTCCTCACAGAAGATGCCAACGACCACATGAATGGTGGAAACTAGCCCTACTCACCTTGTGGATGATTCAGACGAAGCTGATGTGGCCCATAGGGTGGTGGTTCAGTTCTGGTGCTGCCTACCCTATGTCATTCCAGTAGGCCAAGGGTATTTGCTTCCATAGTGCGTCTTCCAACCTCCATGTTATTCTTGTACTGAGTGCACTTCAAGATCTCCATCAATGGTCAGTGGACATCTCCCATGTGTATCTAAATGGCTAAATGGACTACAATGTCTATATGGAGCAGCCAGAAGGCTTTGTTAAGGGAGATTGCAGAAAACTAGTGTGTTTGCTGAAGAAGCTGTCTCCATACCACAAAACAGGGTGGAAATCACTGGAATTGCAAGATGCGCACCACTGTCGAGTCCATGGGATTCTCCCAGATCTACTCGGACGCTGCTATATATATCTATCTCTGAGGTGATGTCCAGATCATCCTCGCTTTAAGCAGACCATCACAGATCTGTCCAAGCACTTGAAACTGCATGAAATATGGGCAATTGCAAGCCTGTCTTGACTCCCATGGACCCCAGTTTGTGTCTCTCTTACGACCAGAGTCCTAAGACCAGTCATAAGCATGACTCCATGCACTCTTTGGACTACAGAGGTGCCATAATATCCCTCTACTCTCCCCTACTGGGCAACTAGTTGGAAACTGCACATGAGAGCCCATATCTTTCATCATCACAATCATGTTGCTGTGTGACACTATCTCTATAACTCTCAAAATGCTGAGCTCCCACATAAGTGTCACTGCAACTCCCACTCACTATCTCCACTCTCACTCACTATCTCCCCAAAACTCTCGTTTTTGCAACCCACAAGTCCTCCCAGATGTCACCTTCCTCCCCCCACCTAACTCCCCCCACAGACTGTCTAATGGCGACACCACCAAATGCAAATCCATCTGTCCCATATGCTTCAGCCACCATATGCCTCAGCCAAAACCCTCATCACCTGCATGAATGAAACAATTGATAATCCTGGAATGGGCAACCCACATATGCTCATCACACCACCAAGCATCAGCAAATCCAGCATTAGCTGTCCAGTACTAGACAGTGCTTCATAGTATCATAGTGCTTGCAGTGAGGGTCCAACTAGACAGCACTGTCATAGTGTCTCATAGTGTCCTGTAGTATTGGCTAAATTCATAGTATATCATAGTATATCAAGTGTTGTCATAGTGTTGTTATTTAGTAGTGTCTCATGGTACTAGATAGATTTGTCACAACAAGCCCTTATATTATTGATATCAGATACCTACAATATCACACTGGAATAAATACCTTTAAGCAAGATCAACACCATAACCATCATCATCACTACTATTCCCATCTGAGCCAACATACCAGCACTGGTGCCATGACACAAACATTGGCTAGTAGATGAAGAACATGACTTACATGCCAGGAGGCAGAGTGGGTAGCGAAGAGAGTTGTGAGGCGAGAAGTTTTCCACTGTGGGACACTGAGCAGATTTGATGCAACTAGAGCGCAGGGCTCATAAACTGTTAAACAGCTGGAATCGCACAGCTAGAGTTCACAGTCAGAAGAAACTGATATTGCACATAGTGTGGAGTATATACCTGGAATCTGGAGTCCACAGTCAGAAACTGAAGAAGCACTGACTGTGGAACTCCGACTATATATCTAGCTAGGATATGACAACAAATATGCGCCATAATGTGTGGCACATTAGCCAAAATGTGCAGAGTGTGCAACACACCTCTAATATAGAGATGATGTCAAAGTACTATGAATAGAGTTGAATTGTTAGAGACTTACAGCAGTGACTATAAGAGATACTGTATGGTTCAGAATGTGTATGTTGAATTCTCCTGGGCAAAGGTTGCCAAGGCCATTTATCTCAACCATAAAAGAAGACATGTATGAGTTTGTGTATTGCTCAGCATCCAAAATCAGGGTATGTAATGTAGAATAGGTACTGTAGGGACCCCATCGGGTGGGCAGAACCAGCACTTCAGGACTGGGCCAGATCAGCTTCATCATCATCATAGTCCTCTGGATTGTCCACAAGCTGAGCAGGGCTTAGCTTTCACCATTCACATAGTCGTTGGTGTATTCTGCGAGGTAGACACGCTCCAATGCCAATGGGGCTCTGTATAGGCACAGATGCAGGTGAAGGTGTCTCTGGGATGACTGGTAAGGCTGCTGGGGCAGCATGAGAAAACTTTTTTCATAGTGGGGCTTCCTCTGTCACACTTACTAGTAACCAGGTTGTGCTCCATGAGTAACTTGATGTTAGATGTATTGGGCCTGTCTTTGAGCATAGTGACTTCTAGTGTTTCCATGTGTCATCAATCAGCTTCAAGCCTCTGGCAAGGCAAGGCCTATTTCCAAACTTCTCACCTGGCTTAGAGGCCTTGAGAGTCAGACAATGAGAGGGCTGAGATGGGTGGTCTCCAGACTATCATCCAATTAGTATCTCAGTTATCAGACTTTCTGGAGCCATTGGATTGACAGCCTTGCAAGTGCATAACCGGTTTCTGCCTTGGAATGGCTCCAACCACATTTCTTAGACTGCTCAGTGGCATCCCCCAAGCCCTTACCAGCTTGCTGCTTCAACAAATTGGGCTTATTTTCCTTGCCTTCTTGAAAGTGCAGCAATGATTCCCTCAACAGAAGGATGGCATTCATGACACCTGCCAGTGCTTATGATATATGGCAAGATTACCAGTTGAGTATGTAGTAGAAGAAGAAAATATTTAAACAATTCTTATGCATCGTAAATATAATTGAGTAAATGCAACCAACTTGAAGAGTTTGCCATAGGATTTACCTCAAGTTACACACATCTGATTTTACACACTGGCGGGCCCAAAGGTATCACTAATATCCCATGGTTTCTTTGCTAATATTGCCAAGGTCATTGAGGTCAAAGGTGATGGTAAAGGCCTCTTCAATTGTGAGGTGTTTGAAACCAGATGAGAACCTTGAACTAGTCAACCTAGAACAATAGGATGATGAGTGATCAAACAAGGATGATTAGGAAGATTCGTTGGAGCAGGAAAGCGGTGACAGCAATACAATATGTTTCAAGGTCGGCCTCAATGCGGATGACAAGATAGAGATTGGCAATGGGTATGATGATTGTCAACAAATGAAGCATCCGATTATGAGAATGAGACGGTAAGTGCAAGGGTAGGGAAAGGAGTAGTATCAAATGGTCCAAGGCCCCCAAGGGAGAGTTAGACAGATGAATAGGACTGGGGATAGACGACGTAGAGGTAGGGTTTATATATGTAAGTACGGGGCTTTAGAGTAGGTCGTCTGAGTCTGAAAGGGTTGAGGGCCGGTGTGAGAAAAAGAAGTAAGGAAGAAAGATAAGAGACATGAGGAGAACACAAGGTGTCCGTGTGGCATGACATCATACATAAGTCGATGGTCTAGACTAGGTCTGAACCGGAGGTCACATGGTTCTCATGGTCATGTGCAGAGATTATGTGATGAGGAAGTGCGGAATGTCACGTGATCGAAAGAGGGGTAAGTCATGTGATCTAGTCACATGACTGCAAAAGTGAAAACATAGTGTGAGGTCCTGAACTATAACAGTATTGGGGCAGAAGCCTGGGGGAGTATGGGAACATATCTGCCAGTGAGGTGAGGGATCAACAGGCAGGAGGCTCTCAGTATGGCAGTAAAGAAGATTGATAATTGTTTGGTGAGTGAAGGGATTGAATGACAGACCAAACAGGTTAGATTTCTATAAAGCTAGCATGTTAAAGTTCAGTTGCAACATATAGATACCAATGGCAAGCCTGCCATTTTCCTGCTTTGTGTTATGCTTGACCTAAATGAGGACAAGCAAAGACCTGATAGGTGAAGACAACAGTCTTCCTAAGAAGACAAGTCAGAGGTGAGGTTTCTTTGATGAGGACATTGAAGGTTTTCCAACTAGGCAACAAGTCACTACTGTGAAGGTAAAACTTGGAGGTTGATGATAATAGTCATCAAGACAAGTTTAGACAGGAGCACCCACTCAGAAGTAGGGTGATAACTTAGAGAAGTCCAAGAGACAAGAAGAGGAAAAGCAATGTATTGAGGCTAGGAACTCTGACAGGAGTTCAGGTAAGACTAGCATGCTGAATACATGCATGTATCTAGGGTTTATATAGGGCCAAGAGGAGAATGACTAATTGGATGGAAGGAAATGGAAATGGAGAGAATGATTAGTCAGCAGAGTTAAAGATTGGAACAAAAGAACAATGCAATGGCATCGGCAAAGAGTAAGCAAGAATGAGTAAGCACCAGTAGAAGGGATACTTGACAGGGTCCTAACAGCCAAGTATTAGTCCAAGGTAGATGGTTAGCATAGAGTGAGTACAGATAACAGTGAGGTCGGTCCTTATCTGGAGGGAAACAAGTACAAGAAAGAAGAAAGGAGAAAGAAAAGTAACACTTTGCTCCCCACTTCCCTTATTTACAGTCCACTAGCAGCATAACCTATAATATTTCCTCTATTAATGGAACTGAACATGCCAATACAGTCATTAGCCTTAATTGGGCCATATCAATACTATGCCAACAGTCAGTAGCTGAGGTGTTATCCCCACCTTTAGCTTACTGCACTCATGCTTTAAATCTTAATTAATATTCTGTACAGATTCTTTATAAGTTAGGCTTGATGCAGAGGTGACACATCAAGGCACAAAAGGTCAAAGATGACCAGCACCTCAGTGAGGCCAGAGCCAACCAGGAAAGGGCTACATAGCAGAGCATAAAGCAACTGACCCTGATGGAGCTTAATGCTGAGGCAAAGATGGCTAAGACTCAGGTGAGAAAGCAAGAGCTGCCTCCCCACCCTCGCTTTTAAGTGTAGTATTTAAGGAAAGATAAGCAGCCGGAAGATGGTGGCAAGAAAAAAGGGGCTGTAGCACAAGAGATGAGTACTTGTTGAGATCTACTATCATGCAGTAGCCTTACCTTTTTGGATAGCAAGTAGATCATCTGATTACCAGTGAACTGACCTGGCACTCAACCTTCTGGATTGTGAAGAGTTAATAATTATCAGTGGTTAAACCAAAGGAGCCTGAGAGGTAAATACTTCTTTTGGGCCACCATGTGACAGCCCCACCCTTTTGGATAAAAGGTAGTTTGTTCAGCTTGAGCTACCATAAAGACTCAGTGGGCACAATTTAGATTGAAATGGGCAATCCAGGACTATAAAAACATTCTGAGTGAGTTAACACACTGTGTTTGATGCTGGCATTAAGCTAACACTAGGATATGACCACTATCTATCAACACTACTATAAGTTACACATGTACCTTTTTACCTTGCTCTTTACAACCCTTTTCATGCTCTTTCTCACTGAATCTACTCTTTTTTCCCTCAATTTTAGCAACTCTCACAAGAAGCTCACTATTGGTGGGCAAATGAAATCTTGGGTAGCCAATGTTGATTGTTGCAAAGGAGACACAGGTAATGACCTCAATGGCATCAATGATGCAA
>JBBPRT010000260.1:0-15215 GCA_038093175.1 Boletus hoseneyae
ACGATACGTGTGACGATATCACCTATAATTACGGTCTGAACTATACCATTTTCAACTCCAACAACCCTCAAATAAACGGGGACTGTACCAACATGTACATTGGAGAGGTCAATTTTATGTTCCCTTGCAAGTGTCTAGATCTAACATGATGGTCGTCGCGGACAGGTTCTTTGTGTGGCTCAGACCGTCCTGGTTCCTCCTCCGCCTGCCAGTGGTACCATGCCTGGTTCAGCCATCCCCCCTACCTCGACTCCCGTTATTCCCTGGTGCGACTAGATTTGACGAGTCGTCTTCACCTGTGAATGTGCCTGGATGCCTGTGGGCCAACACAGGCCGGTCTTGTCGTTTTGCCCCCCCCCCCCGTTGCAATTTTCATTTACCCGTTAGAACAAGTGTCGCTTTAAAAGGCCCTTTTTTCGAGATTTCTTGTTACGATACCCTTTTTTTTCCCTGGAAGCATTGCATCGTATGTGGTCGTAATTCTGGAATGTTGCGCTACGCATACGAGGGAATATAATCCATTGGTCCTGTGGACGACGTGTTTTTTTTTACAAATTTTGTATCCATTCGTTTAGGTCATGGGAGACACCCTTGAACGCTTGCCATGTTTCATGGATACCATCATCGAGCCGCCCTATGCAACGGTGTTCGGTCGCGCGCCAATCTATGATATTTTATTGTCTTGCCTCTCGCCTCGCTCGCTCGTTTGGCTGGCTCTCACCTGTCGTGCTGCCTACTTTGCCGTAGCCGACTTCAAAGACAGAGCTTACAATGTTAACCGCCATTTCTCCAGATACTTTACCGACCCCATCGCATTTCGTTTTCTCCAGGCCAAAACCAACAGTCTGGTCTCTGGTTCCGACGTCCTCCAGTTCCTCGACAGGACATTCTATCCCGAGGCTGACCTAGATATCTACACCCACCCCGGGCACTCGTTCGAAGTCGCCCAATTTCTCATAGAAGCCCAAGGCTATCAGTTTGCTCCTCGAGCGACTCAGGAGGAAGATTGGAAAGATGAAATCACGGATGACTGGAACGGCACTGCGCGGCGTGTATGGAGAGGTATGAACGCAGGTTATCCCCAAGAAGGGATCAACGGGGTTTGGTCCTTTAAAAAAACCGGCACCAAACAGGAGACTTTAAAGGTCCAGATCATCGAAGCGTCCTCATCACCTGTAGAAGCCATTCTTGATTTCCACAGTAGTACGTCGCCTTTGGTTTCGACGCGCTCTGTCTCCTGAGCCTGTGTCATCTCCAGCGTGTGTCATGAACTTTATCACGTCTGAGGCTGCGTACTCTCTCTATCCCATCGCGACGTTCGTCACTCGGAGCTCCCTCGGCATGCCGTCCGCGCGAACGTCACCAAAAGCCATCCAAAAATACGTTCATCGCGGTTGGCGTGTCTATTTCGCACCCACCGCTGACGACCTGGCACATGCGACGGAACCCCCTTTTCTGTTGGACAAGACGCGATGGGTCGGTGACAAGTATACGTGGGTGCTACCGTTGGATCAAAAGGGCATCAAGGAGCGTCCACCACTGAGCCGGGCTTCAGCACCCCTCAAGTTTGATCACGTCCGTTGTAACGGATGGAACCTGAGGGTTGACAAGAAGTCGGCACCGTATGGCTATGAAACCCACGCTCATCAGCTGCAGACGACGATCTTTCGGTACAATTATGGGATCCCAGACCAGGAGTTGTGGATGGCTATCAGGGCGTGGGCGAATGAACAAGGAAGATTTAGTCACGCGCATCTCCAGGAAAAAGACTGGGTCTGGTGCGTATTTCTTTTTGGCGCGATAGCTGTGACTAGATGACCGTCGTAGGTTTGATGCAGACCTGCCGGGATTCTTGCGGGATTCTTGCAGAAGGAATGAAAGTGGGTCGTGGCTTCAAAGTATGTACGCTTGGTAACGTATCTTGTCCTTGTAACTCATCGTTCTTTCTGTGCTAGGAAGAATTTGAACGCGTTTGAGATGGTGGAGCGAGTGTTTCCTCGATGAAATGAACTGGTGTCGATTGGGATTATCAGTACTTGGCAGAAGTCTTGATAACATGTTACGTGTACATTATGGTTGGGACGACATGTTCCCTTTTGGCAAACGTTGTCGTTTCCGCTATGCCTTGCTCCATCCCCGCTCGTATTTTGATTGTCGCTCTTTGCTTCGTATCGATCGCTATCGTATTTGAGTCTCTGCTGGTCAGAGTACTCTGTCTCAGCGACATTTATCGGCAAGTTTCAGTCCGTGACATGCCTGTCGAAGCGGAGGACCATCCGAGTGTCCTTTTGAGGGCGATCCGTGCGTACATGGTCTTTAGCGTGTGTTCTGACTTGAATCCGCGTAGTCGATGCACCCCACTCTTGGGAGTTGTTCGTCAAGGGCGTCCTCTACTGGTCCATGATCTGGACCATCGTTGGCACGAGCGCGCTGTTTCACCACTGCGTTCATCAACCAGGTCTAGGTGCGGTTTTTCTCTTTCGAGCGTAGTGAGTTGTCACTGACGCGTTCGAGAAGACGTGTGTCGCGTCGCGTCGGGTTTCGCAACGTCCTTGCTGTCTGGTACGTCGTCCACGCGCGCGCAAGTTTTCAGGTTGATGTCGATGGTAGGTTTATGCGCGCGTCTCGCGTTGCCTGTGCCGGTGACTTCAGTGATGTCCACGCCACGGTCGAACCTTTCTCCCCCTCCGCCGAGTTGTAAACGGCATGCACGATCACCCAGCAGTGTTTTGATGGTCGAACCCTATTGTTAATCATGAATTGGACATGGACACTAATTAATACCCTGGACTCTCTTCGTGATGTGCCGTGATGACTACTCTACTATAGCACTTAGTGTTTAGTTGGACTATCATTGACGTCAGATTGTTTGGCAAAGGCTTTGAAAACAAACATCCACTAGACCCATGCTTGGCCTGCTGGGACGCTCTGCTCGGCATGCACTCGTCCATTCACGTCGCGCACTGGTCACCCCCAGCGCCAATGCCACCAGCCAACTTGAAAAAGATGGCGCACGCATCCTACGCGCCGTACAGAAGCGCGTCGAGACAAGAAAAGAGCTTCTCTCCAAGGCAAGTCACACGAGAAACACACAGGCATTTAATCATGACTTAGATCCAACCTCGAAACAAAAGGTGTCGGAAGCCATGTCATCTCCCGAAGACATTGCGCGTGCGCGTCATGTCAAGGAATTGGAGCCCCTGCACGACGCGTGGACATCCTGGCTGAAAACAAGAGAGGTCCGTCTGATTTCTCTTCGATGACCCGAGACGTGCACGCGTCGTCCATACCGACCTCAATCAGTCCCTACTAGATACCCTCCCGCTGCTCCAGGACCCAGACCCGACGATGCGTTCCCTGGCGGAGGACGAATTCACGGCGCTCCAGGCGCGCCTATCGACGCTGCTCACGACGACGTTCCCGGCACTGCTCGTCCCGCCATCGCAGACGCGCGCGTTCTCGGCGCTGTTAGAGCTCAAGGCAGGCGTGGGCGGCTCCGAGGCAGCGCTTTTCCTCGTGGATCTGCTGCGGGTGTATGTGCGGCACGCGCACACGCGCGGGTGGCGCGCGGACGTGATCCAGAGCACGGAGCTACTTGGCGGGGGCATGCGCGAGGCGATCGTGGAGGTCAAGGGGAACGGGGCGTATGATGTGCTGCGGTGGGAGACCGGCGTGTATCGCGTGCAGCGCGTGCCGGCAACGGAGGCGAGTGGGCGCGTCCATACGAGCACCGTTGCGATCATCGTAGGTTTGGCATTGGCTATGCGGCGTGGTTGAGTGCTGAGTGCGCTTTAACGGGATAGGTGCTTCCGCTGAGTGAGGAGGCTGAGCCTGCTGCAGATGATAATTTGTTCAAGATGGAGGATGTCAAAATTGAGGTGATGCGTTCGCGCGGTGCAGGTGGACAGGTTCGTTCGTGTCCGTACTTTGTTTTTGGTATCAAGGCTCACTCAAGTTGTGTGTTTATTAGCACGTCAACAAAACCGAGTCGGCCGTGCGGTTGACACACGTGCCCACGGGCGTGACAGTATCGATGCAGGACGAGCGAAGTCAACACCAGGTTTGTCTAGATTCCCGCCACGCTTCTGCAAATCAATGGTATTCACGTGCTGCATATCGTAGAACAAGCGTCGCGCGTTTCAAGTCCTTCGGGCCCGTCTCATGGATATGAAGATTACCAGAGAAATCGCCGAGCGCCGTGCGACTCGCCAGAATCTAGTCCGGACCGCCGATCGCAGCGAAAAGATTCGGACCTACAACTACGCACAGGTGAGTGATTGGTTGAATGTTGCCTGACGATGGTCTGCCTGACACAGCACTTGCAGGATCGGGTCACCGACCATCGCATAGGTCTGTCTTTGATGAATCTTCAGTCCCTCATGGAGGGCGATGGCGTACAGGAATTCTTGAATGCCATGCGGCGCAATTGGGAGGAAGAGATGATGGAAGAGGCCGTCAGCGAAGTAGATTAGATACATTCTAGACTTGTACATGAGCATAGTGTATAGTGCGTGCGCAATGGCCGTTGTTACTATCTGGGTCTGGGTGCATGTTGAAAGAGAAGTTACAGGACATTAATGGGGACCGATGGTACTTGCCCAAATTCCGACGAAGCGCGAGTGCAGAATAAATATTAATTATCAAAATGCCTGGAAAGATCATTCGACTTGAACGGCATCTGAAACGATTCACCTTGGGCGGTGACAGTCAGGTCGGCCCAATTTCAATGATTGGCGAGCCCGTCCTGGTTACATGATCCGACAGCCGCGGACGTCGGCGACACCAAGGTCTTCGAGCTGTTCTCGAGTCACTTCCTGTTCGTTGAGACGGAGTTTCTCTCGGGACTCTATTGCGAACCAGTCTGCCATAAAGTTGAGCAGGCCATAGTCGATGTTGGCTGTGGCGATATTGACTTGGGATGAAAGGAGCAAAGTAAGACAGGCGTGCTCACATGGGTTTGCCTCGAGGACCGTCGGTGCGCGACATAACGGGCAATTCGTCATTCCGCGTCTTTGTAGTTTTACGAGACATCTAGATTGGATGCGAACATTAGAAGCATGTAGGAGGGTAGGTTAAAAAAGAGGTAACCACCTCACGCAGAAGAAATGGCCACAACGAAGTCGGATCGGCTTGAATGCGATATACGTACAGATGAGGCAGGAGTAATCATCAATGTGTGGTACGATGGGTAAAAGAACTTCGCCGATTGCTTGCACGAGAAGCCTTGGCAGCGATTTCGAGGGACGCGCGATCGTTGCAAGTTGGCGCGAAAATGGCGTGCAAGTTAATGCCTCTTGCTCCAGCAGATACAAGGGAATGGGTAATGTCGTACGTTTAGCGTGCTTCTTGAGGATCTTGCGAGTCGCCTCCGAGTTTGCAAGTTGGAACTAAGTATGTATATTTCGATCTATGAGTGGACATGCCAGGAAGTGAGCCAGGGAGCGATGCCTTTTTCACGTCCAGAATGAAGACGTTCAAGCTCATGAATATGTCCAGGGCATCTCTGCTTGGAGGAAAGACCAGAGACGCTTTCTTGTCCTGGATGATTTGTTCGAATAGTTTGAGCTGCTTCTCTATGTCTTCGACGCTTCTTTCGCCGTCACTTGACTCTCCGATGCTTTCAAAGACCTGTGCTTCGGCGTAGAGGCGGAAAATCTCACGCCAGGTGTAGAGGTCTGATTTACCTGCCTGATGGGGGCGCAAGGTCGTTACGTTGTCTGCGGTGAGTGAATAAGCTGAGAATGAATGGGGAGCAGAGGATGACGCCGGACGAGCCGTCGAAGATATCGATGCAGCGAGGGCGGTAAGTGCCGAATGGAAACCGTCGAGCAAAGTGTCAAAATTGCCCGAGAGGGAAGACAAGGTAGAGGTCAGGAGTTGGAAGAAGGCGGTATCAGAAGGAAGTGGGATGATCAAATCTGGGAAATGACCGCTAGATGACGGCAGTTAGTGATGAATGGGACTAGAATGGAGCGGAGATGTACGAATCCATGGAATCAGAGGGAGATAGAGCTGTCGCAATACGGCCGAGTAATTGTTCTGGAATGAGAAGGTTGAAGTGGTATATGGGTTGTGCTGCTGCGTGAACGTAATCGTTGTGCGTCCCCACGAGAGAAGGGCATATCAAGGTCAACCGAAGTCGAGATTCGGGCAAAGTCGAATTCCAGGCTATCTCATAAGCGATCGAGGCATGTCTGTACGATACGTCCGGAGCTGGTGATTTGCTTCTGAGCTTGTGTAGAGACTGCAAAACCGAAGGCGCGAGTCCCAGAGAGTCGAGCTCGGATACGGTTTGGTTGATGAGTTGTTTGAGCTGGGCGTTGAATGTGGTGAGCTCGAGTGGGTAATCCAAGTAGCAGCACACCTTGCGGTAGTCAAAGGCATTGTTTCTGAGTTCGGGTGGGAGGGTCGAGAGCAACTCGGCGTACGCTTTCGAAAAGTGCATATCTCTAGACAAGGAATGAATCCGGCAAGTCGCCACCACGCCAATTCCAAACTCACCTCCTCGTTCCGTACCGTCATGGCGCACCTCTTCAACGGAACCGGCGATGTGGACCCAGAACTCCCACCAGGCTCACCTCCAACTTGTGCGTTGCTCTGTGTGTCATCTTGCTCATGCTCACCCCCGCAGCAAGACAAGTTCGAAGGTCCTTGGTTCACGACACAGATATTACTTGCATCATCTATCGGATGCGCCGCATTTCTGCTTTTTTCGTATTGTCGTCCAAGATGGCCGCTGCTCTTTGCGCCACGCACAAAGCTCAAAGGTACTCGTACGACACTCGTGCCATCCCCCACTCACCCCCATTTGCAGGGTTTTCGCCGCATGAAGCACATGCACACTCCGCATTCTTCGGTTGGATCGTCCCTACGTTGAGGACATCCGAGTACACGGTCCTCCAAATAGTCGGTTTGGATGCCGCAGTCGTATGTCTCCCTCCTGGCAGTCAGTCAAGTAGTCCCTCAGCTCTCATCCGCAGCTGCTAGGGTTCTTCAAAACGGCCTTCTATCTATTCTCCGTATGCTCTCTTTTTGCCATTGCAGTCTTGATGCCTATCAACTGGACGGTATGTCATGCCACATCACTTGTTCGCCTGTCCTGCTCACCATGATTAGCACAATATCGGAATTGGCGGGGGCCCCGACGACGACGACACTGATTGGCCACAATCGTTACCTTCCCCTGTCGATAAGAGTCCTACCGACCGTGATTGGCTTGACCTCATCAGCGACGCCAACTCCTACCTCACAGTACACTTCCTCTTCACGTATCTCTTCACTGCCCTCGCACTCCGCTTCCTATACAAGAATTATCAGCGTTATATTCGCTCCCGCCAACTCTTCTCGCTCGAACTCGTCCATTCCATCCCTGGCCGCACTGTAATGATCACGTGTCTACCACTCCATTTGCGTTCCGAACGCGCACTTGCCGAGTACTTTGAAAATATTGGATTAAGCGTGGAGAGTGTTTCACTTTGTAGAGAGGTTGGCACGCTCCAAGTCCTCTTGGATCAACGTACCAAAGCACTGTTGAAACTGGAGAACGAGTGGACAAAGTACGTGGGCAACCCAAGTGTTGTCGAGTCCTACGACCCTTCCGAGAATGTGTTCCCTCACTCAAATGACGCCGAACCATCCTTGTTGGAAAGTCAGCCTGCTAGATTTGTCGTCCCGCATCGCAAACGCCCTACTCTTCGTCCTGGATGGTTGTCCCCAAAAGTCGATGCCCTAGAGTATCTCGAGGCCAAGTTCAAGGAAGCAGACGAACTGGTAAAGAGGTGGCGGCGAATTGGGAAAACCAAGTCTACCCATGTTGCTTTCGTCACCTTCGAGAAAATGTCTAGTGCGGTAAGGCCATCGTCGACTGTTGTCATAGTTGTCGTACTAGCCTTGCTTTCCCTAGCAAATCGCAGTTCAAACTGCACACTCATCTGATCCATGGGAGACAAAGACTCACCCAGCTCCGGAACCACGAGACATTGTTTGGTCGAATATTGAACATACGCCGGGCTCACTGCTTTGTCGAGAGCTCCTGGTACTTGGTGCTGTGGGGCTCTTGATGTTCTTTTGGATA
The DNA here is from genome assembly GCA_038093175.1 of Boletus hoseneyae. NCBI lineage: Eukaryota > Fungi > Basidiomycota > Agaricomycetes > Boletales > Boletaceae > Boletus > Boletus hoseneyae. Next base: position 8,075 of record JBBPRT010000260.1, read on the forward strand.
TTCCCCATCACCGCTCTTGCCAGTTTGCTTAGTTACAAGGAAATCAAGAAAGTCATGCCCTGGCTGGGTCAAATAATCGATAGCAATGACAAAATTCGAGCTGTTGTCCAAAACTCGCTTCCTTCTGTTGCCATGGTCACACTCAATGCTCTGCTGCCTTTCATCCTCGAAGGTAGGGTCAGCAGAGAATTGCATAACGGCTGCTACTGACTGCCTATTTCATAGGTTTGACGTACGCTCAAGGTTATAAGGCTCGTAGTTTAATTGAGTACTCGATGATGCGCAAGTGAGTTCTATCTGCTGTGTGGAAGGATCAAACCTCATATCAAATCAAGATACTTTCTCTTCCTGCTCATCAATGTGGTGTTCATTTTCCTCTTGGCCAGTACATACTGGCAGCTTGTGAGAGACCTAGCAAACTCCCCCGCCAAGATCCCTGAGAAGCTAGCACAAGCGTTACAACAAGGGCGAGCCAAGTGAGTTGCGGGGAGCTAGAATTGACTTTGCAACTGACGTTGTTCTTAGGCACTTCTTTTTGTCCTATGTCATCCTCCAAGGTTGCCATCCATTCTCCTGACCATAGAATTAACTGACGGTCGAATCAGGGTTTGGAATCATGCCTTTGCAATTGCTCAACCTTGGGGTATTAATTCCTCGCATGATCTTCCGGATTTTCTGGACACGAACCCCTCGAGGTGCGTACAATTATGTCTTCCCCATTTTATATAAACTCTAAAATGGCGTAGATTTTGCTGAGCTGAACGCCCCTCCAATGATAAATTATGGCATCGTATATCCCCAAGCAATCCTCATCTTCGTCATCACTATCCTATACAGTGTGGTGCAGCCACTCATCGTCATTTTCGGCGCTATCTACTTTGGGATAGCATATATTGTCTACAAGTACAAGCTTTTGTTCGGTAAGTGAACGTATTCCGTTTCCATCAGCATAATTTAAAAAAGCATGTTCGCAGTGTTTTACAAGCCTTATGAATCACGAGGTCAAGCTTGGCCACTAACATTTGTACGGCTGATCTTGGGAATCGTCATCTTCCAAATCTTCATGATCGGCATCCTCACCTTGCGGCAGTGCTACATCATGTCCTCTCTTCTCGTGCCGCTCGTTCTGGGGACCGCCACATGGTCCTGGTACATTCACAAAACGTTTCGACCATTGAGTAATGCGGTGTGTTTGAGTTCTGTGTGTGAGGTAGAGAGAGGAGAAGAGGCGGCGGATTTTGTGAGGTTGAGGGAAGGGCATCCAGTCACTTGGTCGCAAAGGTACGACGAAAGCCTTGTTTTCTTTTAAGTTCTGACATACTTTTGGCAGCAACCTCAGCCGCAGGCGATACGCGCAAAATGACGAGACGTTGTACGTTGCTCCCGAGGATGAAAGGACAGACTATGTGAGGGCCTTCTGCAATGTCCTGCATCTTGTTCTGACATCGGATGTAGTCACAGCCGCCAATGGCAAACTGGTACAATGGCGTTCTAAAGTAAGTCCCTCCGCTGTTTCTGTGCTGGCGATTCGCGTCGAGCCTAGGTCACAGCACTGGCAAACGGCGCTACGGACATCCCGCGTTCACTGGCGTCCTCCCAGAGCCCTGGCTCCCGCTCAAGAAAGGGCAAACGCTCGTCAATGGCCACCGCAATGGGCTGATGCGCATCCCGCTCGACTCAACCCACGGGATCGTGCTCAGTCTTCGCAATCGGTACAGCATGCTGCGGAAAAAGGTCGCGCGACCCGCGCAGGCCACTGCGAACGGCGAAAACGATGACGTAGCCAACCCGAACGAGGCGCACCCCCTCGTCGCGGACGCGCACACCCCCAACCCGTGGGCGGACGCTGACGCGCCCGGCCCGTCGTCGCACGCCCAGAGCAACCTCCATCGTCTGAGTTTTGATCCAGCGTCGGGCGTGATCATGCTCCCCGAGGGCGATGATTGGCTCATGGACGACGATGATTCATCGGACGATTACGGTAATATATCACCGCCGTCGGGAGAGGCGACGCGTAATGCGTCGCAGGAGGACCTTGCAAATGTTTCCCCTTCTCCCGCCGTGTCTGCTTCGCCGAAGCGGCGCCATGGGACGTATTATCATCACCCTGAACGTCGTAGAGCAACCATCCCTGGGGCATTTTCTTAGTCATTTGACATACTTAGTCACCTTATGATATTCATGCTGATGGGACTTTATTGCCTATAAATTTGACGGAACATGCACAACCTAGTGGGAATCGTTATGCATTTGTGTGCTATCCGAATTCTGATTATATCTAATACCAAGTACATACTGTGAACCCATGGCAAACCAATTTCTCGCACAAATCACCACTCATGGGCACAATCAGATAATTAAGATTAAGCAGATGACGGTATACAAGGTGATCGAAAGGTATTTCATCTGCTGTTGTAAAGTATCTATCACATACCTCCTAACTCCAATCCCACAAGGACAAGCGGGTTTACTCGATGGAGGCCCACTCTCTACCATCACGCTGCTTGTTGTGTATTGAAGCATGCGAAAGAACCCCGTTAATACGGTGGTACGCATTCAAGTTCTTGTGCAAGGTCAACTGGAAGACTGAAGCCGATCCTTGACGCGAGATGATGGTCGAGTAAGCGAGGAAGAATACCCAGATACGGTACCAACTGCCAATGGAAATATTAGAAACACTTCATTGTCACCAGCATAGAATCACTGACCGTTCGCCATACTTCTCAACAACCTTTTCCTTGTTGCTCACCCAGTTAAGATACCATCTCCAGATAGTAGCAGAATAGTGGACGCCAAGCACGTCGATATTCTTCACCTCGAAACCAGCAGCCTCAACCTGGTTAACTACCCAACCAAGAGAACAGGAGGCATCTGCACCCGGGAAGATGTACTTGTTCATGAAGAGACCCCTGCAGACAAGCGATGAGATTCCGTCTCATGAACCAAGTTATTTCGGGACTCACCAAATAAGATCCTCGTACTGCCATGATGGGCGAATACCAGCGACTTGGAGGACGAAAATACCATCGTCATCCAGGAGGTCATACATCTGTCGCATGAAAGCACCATAGCGCCTGATGCCCACGTGCTCGGCCATCTCCAAGCTGACAATCTTGGTGAAGTGACCAGGTCCACCGGGAATCTCACGGTAATCCATGCACAAGATTCTTGCCTTGTCGGGAGTAACACCATTTTTCTTGATCCGTTCGTTGCCAAACTTGGTCTGGTTCTTGCCGAGAGTTATGCCAGTGACATCACATTCATAGTTTTTCGCAGCGAATGCGGCCAATGTACCCCAACCACAACCGACATCGAGCAGACGGTCATTGGGCTGAAGATTGAGCTTGGAACAAACGAGGGCAAGCTTGTTATCCTGGAGTTGTTCAAGAGTCTCTGTTTCCTCGAGGTTGGTGACGACACCGGAGGTGTAAATCATGCGAGGTCCAAGGAACCTAAGTGGAACAGATAAGTGAAAAGCAATAATCCTCACTGGCAAACAAACCATTCATAGAAATCGTCACCTCTGTCGTAGTGGTCACGAACCTGCTCTTCGTCTTGACTCTGGGAATGGACAATGACTTCGGGCAAGAGGTTCATAAAGACGTATTTGAAAAGTTCTGGTGTGAAGACCATCTTTGCCCAGTCATGTCGTTGCTCCATGATGTCAAGCACGTCACCTGCAGGGAATGAGTCAATGGTTATGAACGACCGGATAGCAAGACGTACCGTTGAAGTCGATCTTTCCTTCAAAGTACGCGTCGTGGAAGATTTGCATAGGAATTTTTTCTTTGCCATGATAAAGAGCCTTGAGCTCTGGGTCATGGATAGTGATGTACTCCTCGATTTCCTTTAAAGGAAGAATGACCTTTTGGTTCTTGCGTTTTCCGTACATGGACGCGAGCGTCCAGTACGCGATGGTAATGGGAACGCCAAGAATGACGACAAGGAATATGTAGGTTTTAAGACCGCCACGACTGACGATGGGAGTGACACGTTTCAAGATGTAAGGGACACCAAGAACGAGAGCGGCGAGATGCACGTTAGAAAAGTAGCCATTTCCCTCCGCGAGACCGACGAGAGGCGCGTTTTTGATGGCAGGTGTGGTGGTGACACGCACTGGAGAGAAAGACATGACGACGCGTGCAAGACGGACACGACGTCGGGGAGGAGAAGGAGTGGATGAACGAACGGGTTAAAGAAAGACGCGACGAGTCTCATTTCTTTTTTATGCGGCGCCATCCTAAGCGGTGTTTGTCCGTGTTTGGTTCACTTCCTATGCGTCGACACGCACGATTCCTCGTCCTCAACGATGACCACCTACTACTCGCGTTCTCCTCCACCCCTCCAACATCCCGTTCCCACTCACCCCGCCTTCATACCAGAGCCCCCATCCACACCCGGTCCTGGCCCCGCGTCCCCTCAGGGCTACCAGCGATACCAACAGCCTGCACCGCACCACATACCAGACTTTGCAGCATGGGGTATGAATGACACCACCGCCCAGTTCGGAATGCAGCTCGGTCAGAGCGCGGTGGCTGCCGGACAGGAATACGTGCAGAAGAACGTCCGCCAATTCCTTCTATTCCCGACATCGCACTGATGAATTCTCCCAGTTCGGCGGATTAATTCCTGTGTCCCTCCTGAAGCACCACTTCAACGTTTCCAATTCATACGTCATCAAAAAGCTGCAGCTCGTCGTCTTCCCTTGGAGACATAGACCTTGGTCGCGAAAAATACGCCGTCTCGAGACGGGCCAAACAGAATGGCAACCTCCAAGAGACGACATAAACTGTCCAGATCTATACATTCCACGTATGTTCACGTTCTCCCTGCACTTCCTCTTCTCATTCAGGTTTGCAGTCATGGCACTTGTCACCTACATCCTCGTAGCAGCCCTGCAGACAGGTCTCCAGGAACGCTTTCACCCACAAATTCTCGGCGCGTCTGCGTCGCGAGCGCTCGTCGTGGTCTTGCTCGACTTTCTTTTCGTGAAAGGCGGATGCTACTTGCTCAATGTCCAGGGTCCGGGTCAAGTAATAGATCTCATCGCATACGGAGGCTACAAGTTCGTTGGGTGGGTAGCCATTCACTTCCCATATTCGTTGCTGCTCACCGTCCAACAGGGTTATTCTGACGTTACTTACGGGATTAATAAACCCGGGGAGGACAATATACTCCCTAGTGTTCCTCTATGCGTTTGCTGCCAACGCGTTCTTCCTGGTGAGTCGTTCACTCATATCCCCGTATCCGATGATTTGACGTGTCCTTTCAGCTCCGCTCGCTTCGTTCAGTTGTCCTACCTGACCTATCGAGCACTACAACTCCTGTCACAGTGTCCCATGCTCAGCGAAAACGACGCATTACTTTCCTCTTTTTCGAAGCAGTCATACAAGTGGTCTATATGGCCATCTTGGTGAGGGTATAGTATGGGTATGAACTTTGGGCGCCAGTAGTGCCTGTCGTCTGCGTCATTGTCCGTCATCTTATCTTCGTAATACATTATTACTGCTGAGTTAGCGCTCACGGTCAGTGCTACCTTGGCTTTCATTGCCTATCGCAGCTGGAGCGCCAGATACCATTGAAGTCTGTCTGTACGGCACATCTCTTTCTCCAAGCATACGCAACCCGGTCACTGTACACAGAAGCCAATTAAAGCCGAAAGCGCTTCTCAGTTCGTCGGCGCCCTAGTGACTCAGGCGCTGCGACTAGCCGAGGCAACAGGATAGCCATTGGATGGCGTCTGATAATATTGTCAACATCAACTGCGGTGCTTTTACAACAAGGGAGCTGCAATAGATGTGGGTGAACGAACGAACGGAGCGCTCTTCAAAACTGGATTCAAGCCGGTGCACTGACAACCGCACCCCGTCCCGCAAGAATCAGACTGTTGGTCTCGCCAGCACTTGACGTGTGTTATATGTAAACATTGACCACAGCTCCGTGAGAGGCCTGGAAATCTCCGTATCTGAGCACGTCCTCGAGGGGACTTTGCGCTGAGGAAACTTGCCTTTCACCGGAAGTCTGCACACCGAACAGCGCGGATTCGTCTGATGGCTACCGCACAATGGGCAAGCAACGTCATCAGACGATTGGCCGTGACCGCACTGTCCACACGCTGGTTGGATATCTGTCTAGGTGTAAGCACTGGTCAAGGGACCACGAGTAGCATATAGCGAGCACCAAATCTCATATCTAGATTCTGAGGGGGAGTTTTGATAAAGGACGACGTCTTGACTGTGTTCAATAATTCGATCCGTTTATTCAGTAATTGCCAGCTGAACAGCATGTCTGCATATGCCAAGATATGGCACACCAATTGTGAGAGTAGCTCAGGGTCCAGCCTTGTTCTGTTGGTACATTCAGTGAACCCGAAAAGTGTTGTGGAGAGCAGAGTCGTACTGATGGGTGCGTTGTGGTAGTTCTTCCTCAAGGACAATCAACTTCTTTTCCTGTATAGCTTGCTTCGCACTGGTCACCTGTGTCCGTTCTTGGCGTCTCCCAAAACTCGCAGAAGAGGACGCAGAATGTCGATTTAGCGGCGAGACCATCTGCGTTTCAGACCAGGACTTAGATATAGGTGATACATTCGATGTCTGGTCTCTCCTACGCAAGTACCGCGGCGAATCGATATTCGGTAGGCGAAGAACAGTTTCGCGTTGAGGAATGGAAACGGTCATTTTACCAGGAAAAGTGTCAAGTGGCGTTGAGATTGATTCGTGGACGCCTGACATGAACTGACGGACACTTCCGGTATTAAACAGGCTTGACCATGACCCTCTGGAGGAACTGGATGTAGAGAGTGAGGATCCGACAACATAGTTGTTGGTCGTCGGAGACGTGGAGGGAAGTCGGGGCCACGCAGGAGATAATATGGCCGCTCGGGGATCTTTGGATCTCGATAGGCTAAAGTAGTCGTACTCGTTCTTCGAGGCAGTAGGGGAGGTTTCCTTGGTGGATGGCGAGCGAGTAGCAGCTGCAACTCGATGGTCGAACAGCGGATCGGAACCGAGAGGCAAGGTACTCACACTGTTCTCCGGATGAGATATAGGCTTTGAGAAGTATCACAGCTAACATGGCGAGCATCTGCACATCATGAGTCGCGCAAAGTTCTCTGTGCCTACAACTCTGTGAGCCGCGTCCT
>JBBPRT010000261.1:0-15131 GCA_038093175.1 Boletus hoseneyae
AGCGCACGCGCGGCGACCAGTCCCAGATTCCCGCAGCCACCCGTGACTGCCGAGGAACGGGTGCGGGATCGGGATCGTCATCACCATGATCAGTTCCTTGATGAGACATGATCTCTACGGACCTACCGATTGCGTTGCCTCGGACTGCGAAACGCCAAGCGGCGCGTTCAGCGGGAGTGAGGTCCGGGGGAGGGAATAGAGGTTGTGTCAGAGGATTGGATCCCTCAGAGAGGACCATCTGGGGGAGGATGCGACTTGTAAGGTCATTTCTTGGTGTGGGTGCTGATGCCATATCTCAAGGCGATGTCGACTCTCAATCTGCTTATGCCTCCTGAAACTGGAGTTCAGATGTAACATGCTCAACATAAATTTGTCCGCCAAGATCCGCATGATACATGATCAAGACGGTAATCTCCCAAGCTAGCAGACGTGGATCCACGATCGCGGTTCATGTATACGGTACTACACTGCGAGGATGGCGTTTACCTGTGCATCTGACCATTGAAATCCGCAACACTTTCATTCACTACTGTACAACCTGATCTACAAATTTTTACGCTGATTTGTGAGCGGAAAGGACCGTGGGAAATTTCAAGTCCTTTGAATTTGATGGAGTGGACGACTTTCTCTTTGAACTCTGACTTCGATCTCCTCCTCCACGCTACAGCCGTCAACACGCCTTTTCTGCCAACAACACCTTTGACTCTGTCGCGACTGTCTCTCCAAACAACACAACCAGTCTTCGCATTGCTGTGGTCGATTTGTCTAGCTCACACTATTGCTCGACCCATATTCACGCTCCCGTACCCACTTGACAATATCCAGATATGTCGCAAGTAGCAAGGCCATCATCATCTAACACGTCTGTCGCACTCTTGTCACTCTTCCATTCCTCACTCAGTTTGTCTTCCTCCAGCCCATCCAACCACAACGAAGCTTCCTGGAAGAATGGCCTTCGTCCTTTACCAAAAGACCTACGACCGCAAACAGAGGATGTAACGGCCACCAAGGGCACCGAATTTGAAGACATGTTCCTCCGCCGCGAACTCCTCATGGGCATCTTTGAGGCAGGTTTCGAAAAACCCTCACCAATACAGGAAGAAGCTATCCCCATCGCCCTCACCAAACGTGATATTCTTGCTCGTGCAAAGAACGGTACCGGCAAAACGGCTGCTTTTGTCATACCCTCCCTTCAGCAAATCGACATCAATAAGAACAAGATCCAAGCCCTCCTACTCGTCCCCACTCGTGAACTTGCCCTCCAAACATCCCAAGTGTGTAAAACCCTCGGAAAACACATGGGGATCCAAGTCATGGTGACTACCGGTGGTACTACCCTCAAAGACGATATCATGCGTTTGTCAGAAACAGTTCATGTCCTCGTCGGCACTCCTGGCCGTATTCTCGACTTGGCTGGCAAGAACGTCGCAGATCTCAGTGAATGTCCTGTTTTCGTCATGGACGAAGCAGACAAGCTCCTTTCCCCCGAATTCACACCTGTTATGGAGCAATTGCTCTCTTTTCTTCCTGTTGACCGCCAGGTCATGCTCTTCAGTGCAACCTTCCCGCTTATTGTAAAGGATTTCAAGGTCTGTATCCGTTCTACTTTTTTCTTACCATTTTCTTACCGGTGCGTGTAGGATAAACACATGAAGTCTCCGTACGAGATAAACCTCATGGAGGAACTCACCCTGCGTGGTGTCACGCAATATTACGCTTACGTCGAAGAGCGGCAGAAAGTGCATTGCCTAAATACGTTATTCTCCAAGGTTCGTCCGCTTGATACTCTTTTGTGCTCCCCCCGTTCATCGTCCCGTAGCTTCAAATTAACCAATCGATCATCTTTTGTAACTCCACTAATCGTGTCGAGCTGTTGGCCAAGAAAGTCACGGAGCTTGGCTACTCCTGTTTCTATTCACACGCGAAAATGCTGCAATCGCACCGTAATCGTGTATTCCACGATTTCCGCAACGGCGTATGTAGGAACCTCGTTTGTTCCGACCTGCTCACGCGAGGCATTGATATCCAAGCCGTGAACGTTGTCATCAATTTTGACTTCCCAAAAAATTCGGAAACGTACCTTCACCGTATCGGTCGATCGGGTCGTTTCGGACACTTGGGTCTCGCCATCAACCTGGTTACATACGAGGACCGATACAACCTATACCGCATCGAGCAAGAGCTTGGGACGGAGATACAGCCTATTCCCCAGATTATTGACAAAGGGTTGTATGTCGCACCCACTACGGCGGAAGAGCCAACACCTGCTCCACAAAAGCCGCAACCTCAGCCACAACCCCAGCCGCAAACGCAGGCACGACAGCAAGCACAGAGTCAGCCGACTCAAAACGGGAGACAGAACAACGCACCAGCACAATCTTCGCGTGGTGGGTACGCCAATCAAGCCGCATATCGAGGAACTCCTGTTGGCCGATGAGGTATTTGGGGTCGTCGTAGGGTGTAGGGAGGAGGTGGATGGTTGAACATCCGACTTGCAGTCGGCCGGTAATCGAACCACGTTTCACCATTCTCGGTCTTGTCGTCATCGTTGTCCAGATATCACCATCGTCACCTTTTCAAAGGGGGAGTCCAACCCTTTTTTTTCTTCTCGATCTCTTTCTCCATCGTCAGAGTCGCAGTGTTTGGCCATTTATTTCATCACCCCCTCAACGTGTGTATGTGTTCCAAACCCATTCTTATATATTATAGGCTACTCTTTTTCTTCTTCTCACTTTACGCTCCTAGTGTCGATGTGATATCTCTTTTTTTCCACATCTCCCCCTCCCCCTCTCTCTTCCCATCCCCTCCATTCCCCCCATTTGGTGTATTGTGGACCGAGGTGGTGTCTCGCCTTAGATTGACGGATCGTGTCTGTGGGTCGGATGTTGATGTTTGTGTGATGGTCGTTGGTGGTGGTGGTTGTCGAGGGACGAGGATCGGGATCAATTTTGTTTCGTTTCGGGAGGAGTCGTCTGTTGTACCTTGGTATCTTGTGAGACGACTTTGTTTTCGTACCAAATTGATCTGCTGCTTGTCCTTCTCGAACGTGTATGTGTGCGTGTGTGGTGTTTGGATTCGTGTTGGGCGTCTGGCTGTTTAAACGGTTGATCGATCGTTGATGAAATGATGAGACCGTCGCGACAGTCCACATCTTGGACGGTACGAATTACAATTGAAAAATCGATAAGCAAGACGTGACTCATAGATATCATTAATATGGGTGCCACAGGGTTCGAGTTTAAAAAAACTTTATTGACACAGCAGAGTCGATTCATCGAGGCCAAGGCGTGGCTCGCCGCATCAACACCATGACTCGGATTAATAACGCCACGGTGCATACCCGATGAGGTCAAGAAGCCATCAACATCGTGGTGTGAGTCGTTTCATTCGATCCAAAGTTTGGATTCAGATTCAGATTCGGTCGAGGTGAAAGGAGGGCTTATCACGATAAGGTTGCGATGTGACGCAAGGCGGTCCGGGAATAAGGTTTGAACGTGCCCCGCCAAGAAACAAACCGAAGCTTGCGCTTGAACAATTTACGGACGGGCGCTAGGCTGGCTTGAGTGCTTTTCCCCCATGGGTCTGATACTCGACTTTCTCTTTTTCCTTGACGGATGGCCAGTGACATTGGGGGTTCCAGCCTGAGGACGGACTCTTCCCGGGAAGCAGTGAAGGTGGCACCCAAAACACGAGCTCGGCGCGTCGGTGGCGTCCGAGGGGTAGTTTCGGCTCTTCCGCGTCCACCCTCGGTATCATTGGGTGCAGATGATCATCTTTCATTAGATGGTCGTCCCGACACCACGGGTGGTGGATTCAGGACCCTCCGAATGGAGCGTGGTACCAATGTCCGTCATTGTTCAAGTTAACGGATTGATGTCACGATGATGATGGCGGTGGTGTTCGCGTTGGTCGAATCTACAAGGCAGTGAGATAGACAGAATGTGACCTCGGCACCAAGTTTGATGAGGCTGCATCGCACCAATCGCCAGTACGACAATATTTTGATATGAGAACCAGAACCAGTGATCAATCCATGCTCCCGCCCGCTCCCTCCCTGCGGCGACAAGGTATTCAGCATGTTGCTACAACTGCAAAGAAATCCCTGGAAGAAGAATCAACGTATCTGGATCACCCGCGTCGAACGGGGATTTGAACGAGTGTAGGACGTTTCTTGGGCCTCCGAGAGACCGAGGCTGGAGAAGCACGCGGGCGGTTAGATGATGACAGAAACCGAAGCGCTAGAAGAACATGGCGTGAGCACCGACGCGACCGATAGTACTACCCGCATGTCAGCGACAGACCAACTGAGGCAGAGGAAATCCCAAGCTGGTTGGTGGCTGGTCGTCTGGAGAAATGTCGAGGGATTTTGGCTCGAGTTTCAGGCAACCAACTAAGATAGACTGTTCATGCGTATGTTGTGAGATTTGGAATTGGGTGTTACAGCGGTGTGTAAGGGTAATTGCGATTCATCGTGCTCAATGGATCGCCATTAGCTTTGCACACCGCTGTAAATACAAGATACCCAGACGACCGGAACCAGAAACAGCGACGATGATCTTGCCTCGACTTTCTGGCGGAGACCACCCCAGACCCACACTCCTGCATCACGTATCGATCGAAACCGCAAAGATGCCAACGGACTACCTTTTCACCAAGGCCGTGACGATCATCAATTTGCACAGTGTACTATGTGGTCAAGGGGCCTTACCGAACTCGATATCCTACCAGAGATTACCCTAGGCGGTACCCGCCTCAATCACCCGTTCCAATTGCTTTGCATCCATCCCGGGAATCCTAGGCACGATATTGCACCGGAACGGGAGAGGATGTCTTCACCGTACAGTAGAACCACAATCAGCAACATACCCAGGACAGTCGCAACCCAGGTGCTTTACTTACATGGTAACGCCATTGGAGAAACTGTGCTCTATGGGAATTTCCGCCCCATTCTTGTCCCTGGCCCTCTCGATCGTGAACACGGCCAATATCTTGACGATCACAGACCATACGGACATGTCCGCAAAATGCCTCCCGGCGCAGATGCGCCGGCCGAATCCGAATGCAATGTGTTCGACGTCATCGGAATTGAGCGTGCCGTCGTCATTCAGGAAGCGTTCTGGGATAAATCTGTGGGGGTTGGGGTATTTGGATTCATTATGGCTCATTGACCTAACAAAGTCAGAACGGGAACCGTTCAACGTTGGTCGGATGGCAGAGAAGGCTGAAAAAGGCTGACCAAAGATTAGATACGACGATAGCTCCTGCGAATATGTATGAATGTATAGAGATTCTGTGGAATTTGGGTTACCCACCTTTCGGGATGCGAAATCCGGCATAAATGTCGTCATCAACAACAGCGTGAGGGACCGCTGACAGACAATAAATCAACCAAAGAATCAGTGCGTGTGGGTAGCACCTACCCAAAGGGACCACGGGACAGTACCTGAGCGTCTCTCGAAGAATAGCGTCGACGTAAGGTAGTAATGGTCGATCTTCCATCGTCGGCAGCCTGCTTCTACCTACCACAGCGTCAATTTGTGCCTGAGCCTTCCTCTGGACTTCAGGGTTCACAGCCATCAACAACAAAAACAACAAAATGACAGAATTGGACTATCCTCCGTGTTGTGAGCAACAGGAAAGAAAACACGCAAAAGTCAATTTCGTCACCTACCGTTTCGGACGCAGCTGAGAATCTGAGTGAGACAAGGCACGACCAGAAATCAGTGCCATTTACCTAGGAAGCCGCTTGCAGCCGCGTCCGAGAGGTCCTTCATCCATGCCGCGTCTGCTACGGTGCCCTTCTCTTCCGCGGTTCGGAACGCGTCGGATATCATTGATGGAGCACAGTTGCCAGCAGACTTCAACGACAATGAACTTAAGTCTCGAACTCGTCAAAATTTCTCTTACCAAACTCTGTAAAGAGTACTTAAATGGCTTTTCAACGTATAACTTCGAGTATGCCTTGGCAATCGCCATTTCCCGTCTGAACGACATGCCAGGAAGCCAAGATGGAAGCTTTAAGACTAGACACGCTCGATAATCCAGACACAGGATGGGGGTGTAAATTCACTCACTTGCTGGAAATGCGCCGACGAGGATCGAGACATCAGGGCGCAGAGCACGTACAGTAACTTTGAGCGTTTCCGAAATGATATCAAAGAGTTCGTCTTTGCGGGACTTTGCGTCATAGTCATACACGCTGCTTAGGATGACTGATCCTGTATACCTACAAACGGTGAATAGCTATCAACATTGTTTCAAGCAGGAAGACGTACTCGAATATATGGTCGGGGAATTGGTCTGGACTATCCAAGAGCCTTCGTAATAGTTGACATACTTTGCGATGTTGGAGGGGTGTGAACCTATAAACCGCCTTGCGCCGAAATGTCTGGTGGAAAAATCGCCTATGCAGACGCCATCTGTCCCCGTATTCCATAAAAATACTACTGAAGTCCCTTCCACACCTACAATCGATGATCACATTAGTCGATGGTGTGAAATCAAAAGACGACTTGCAGGTCTCTGGTGACGAAATAAGGACGATCTGAATAGTTCCTGGAACGATTCTCGAACAAGTCCTTTGCGACTGCCTCTGAATTTATGATGATGAAGTCTCTTCCCAGGAATCGGAAGTGCATGAGGTCTCCTAGAGTCACCAACTTGAGCAGACAATGCAAGTTGGGCTAGCATCGCAATTACCGTATTTTTTCGCCCATTCGGCGTAGGTCAACCATGGGGCACATGAAATGATTGCGGCGACATTCCCTATTATCGGTAGCCCCTGTGGACCGGGAGGTAACGGATAGCAAGGTCTTGAATTCTTGAGATATCGGCGTACGATGTCAAGGACCACAACAAAGGCGAATGCTAAACCGGAAATCAATACAGTCCACGTTGGCATCGGGTAAAAATGGGGGAACACCTGCGGACCAGGTCTGCGAGATTATATGGGAGTTCTCTATCCACGAATGCGCCAGGATGCATCAGCCAGCGCAAGAATGGACTCGGTGGATCACGGCGTTTCCTCTCCTGACGACAACATCCAATGAGCTGGGCCGGGTGAAGACATTAGGCGACAGTAGACGTGTCAATTTGACAGAGGCCGAAGAGGTACCCGCTAGCAGCCTGGACCCCTTTGGCAGGAATATAGTTCCCAAGTTATGCACTCGGATCCAGACTCGACGACTGCGACGGCGACGCAGCAGCGAGTCAGCGACTGTAGTAACTTGAACTTGCTTAAGCGTGGTTCCAGTACTACTTGCGAGACGCGACAGGCACCGACAACGTGCACACCTGAGTTTGACCTCCTCCAACTGGCATGGCTCCCATTTCCACCACTTTCGACGCTGATGCGCAAGTTCTTCTCGAAGCAGTCGAACGGCGTGAAAATGACCTTTCAACGTTTCAAATTCCGCGCCTTCGAGTATGTACAGGACCACTTGCAACACAACAAGTGTGGGCTGCCGAAGTCAGAGAGGACATTGAACGGCTAGCTAAACAAGTCGAAGTAAGTAGTTCGCATTCTAGGTCCACGATGGGATTTGAGTGACAAGGTTCTATCGGCGTTTGGTGTGGCGTTCGTAGGAACTGGATGTCCTCGTAGATGACCAGCGGAGCCACAAGACACGCACGACGCTCAGAGCAAAGGTGGACGAACATCTCAAGGTGCTTGACGGGTGTGTCCATGTCCATTACTCTATTCCCTAGACTCACCCATATAGGCTACGCAAAGACTCCCGAACAGCCGTGCTCGCCTCGAAGCGTGCAATAGATGCGCAGAGTCGATCACAACGCGAAGAGCTTCTTCGCTCGCCCTCAGTCCGTGAACAAGTGACTCCTACTAATGAAAAGGTCACGTTCGTATCTTTCAAGTTTCGTGGTAGGATATCTTAGGATCTGATTGTATTTCAGAGAAGATGCACTCATGAAGGCCAACAACAATGTCACTGAAGCTCTACAACGGACAATGGGCCTCATGCAAAAAGAGCTTGAACAGAGCGTTCTCTCTACCCAACTTCTAGGTTCGTGAATTGTTTTCCCTCTCGGGCTTAACCAACACCGCGACAGAATCCTCTACGGCTAATCTCCAGTCTGCATCACAAGGACACGATACGCTCAATCTCCTCATTGGCACCTCAAAGCAACTAGTGACGGCGCTCGAACAAACGGACTGGCTTGATCGTGTGCTCATTATCTCAGCCCTCGTCTTCTTTGGACTGGTGGTTTTGTTTGTGTTGAAGCAGCGGATACTGGACAGAGGACTCAGAATTGCGTTCTGGTGGACGAAGTTCATACCCAATATCGACGGTCCTCCCAGACAAGTCACAAGGGAAATGTTGAAGGAGGTCGTAGTGGATAGAGGGACCTCATTGACGAGCGTCGTGGTCGCGGCGACAGCCATTCCATCGACGCTCGCTTCCATTTTGGCAGCTACTACTACACTGTCAAGCCACACGGAGGATGCCTTGCACGTTGGGGAATCTGTGCTATCGTCAAGCATCATTTCAGCATCGGCTACGACTGCTGATCCAGGGAGTGATGCTGTTCATGTTGAGCTGTAGGTAGGTATGATATGTAGCGATACATGATATTCAGGAAAACCCACTGGACAATCTACGACTATCCATAGCATGCCACGGCCCCCCACTATGAGGAGGGTTCGATCCAGGACCATTCGCCATCAGGCTGACTCTGGGGAGGTTGTCAGCAGCAATATTAATGTCCGATCCTCGTGCGGACTTGACTCTGATGAGCCTAGGAGATTAATGTCCCCTGTTGGGATGTCGATGGACCCAGATATCCACTATTACATCCGGCTTAAATGACAATAAATTGTTAGATCGGTGACTTGCGATCGATTAAGAGCACCAGATCTGCATTTCAAGGTACGGCAAGAAGGCAGACACGTATGTGATTGACTGGAAGCCTTCCTCTCGAACACATATGACCTTGGAAGACAGAGTCTTTTGAACTCCCGTTGTCGATGTCATAAGTGCTGGACCGAATTGATGACGATCGGCGTCCAGTTCACCCGATGAATACGAGGGTCGAGTTTCGGAGTCTTTTAAATTTTAGGCAAACCAATGGTGATCGGGTCAATTCTTACTGATACGTCGCTAGGTTCTGCCTGGAATTGATCATCCTCATCACCTTGCGCAACAACAGGCATCTATTGCTGCAATGACACGCTATGCATCTTGATCACCTGCTAATGATCGATGATCGTTGCGGGTTCGATCTGCAACCGATGAGGTTGTTCAACGTGACTGCAGGCAATGTAGGCAAACCCATGGTTCACCTGGATACCCGAATAAAAGTGATTCTGTTGTTGTTCTCACAGATAAATATTCAGGAGTAATTTGTATTGAGCGATTTGAAGTCCGGGAGTGTATCGCAAGTAATTGCAAACTATCTTGCCTTCCAGCTCTCCCGGGTAAACCAACTGTTAGAGACAGATTGCAGAATTCTTGGGTGTACTTTGGATTGCATGGTGAGCGATCCTGATGTGGAATTGCTGGCCACTATCATACGAAGCGCTGACACCCTGTCGGTGGTCAGACATGGATCACGATGCATGATGGGCCCGAAACATTGAAGACTAAATTTACCCACATCGGAGTCTATTAGTCAAGGGGCCTCATTTCAATCTCTGCTATGAGCAAACAGAGCCCACTCTCTCCGACTCTCGTCCTCGAAAGGAAACACGTAGGACCTGAAAAGGAGATGCCCCTATGATGAGTACAAAAGTGTTCCCTACACCGTGCTGTTGTCTGCTGTCCCAGCATTCGACTCACCTTTGAACCCCACATACTACACTCTGGAAAGATCTCCGCCAACTCCATGTTCACGATTGTGATAAGGGTCGTGATGTGCATAGAACCTCAAAGGAAAAGATGCCCATTCACGAAGTATTGAATTCAAAACCCAGGGTTCAAGACGAGCACCAAAATGTGCGCACTTTTGGATGCTGCTACCATTACGGGGCATTCTACAGACCCCGTTTCGCCTTTGAGAAGGCTTAATAGATGTGATGGCGTTCAAGTAATTGGCTGGAGATCCTGAAATTCCGTAGCATTCCGTCTTATTCAGTTACGTGGATGTCAGCGATCGCGCCGTAGCGATAGACGGAATATATGATGATATCTGGAGGCTATTGACCAAATTCGCACGCAGGATCACACAAACAAAAACAAAAATTATCATTACAGTCTGTCAAGAACGGTCATGAACACGCTCCGTTTCGCTCCTGGTGCACTGAAAAGACCGACACAGTCATGGATACGTGTTCATACCCATATTCTGAGACCCTATTCAACCCCTTCATCCTCGGGAAAGCCCCCCCAGACCGCTCAGGTCGACCACGCGTCGAGTCCTGTCTCTGCACTCGGCACACCTCTTGCAGACGTCCCCCAAGACGGGTTTATCCCCGACCTCATGCAGTACGACAAACTCCTCGACGAGCAGTCCGTCGCAGACTTTCCCCCCACCAACCGCGCCCCATTTGCCAACCGCGTCATCATCCGCAACGACCCCTCCATGATCACCGGCAACTTTTATGACACCTCTGCGCTGGATTCCAGGAACGCGCTCGAGGAGGACGAGGGTATCCAGGACGAGGAAGCTGAAGAGCTCGAGGACGACGAGGAGGCAATGGGGGACGTCCGCGATACCACGAGCGAGAGTCCCCTTACGCCCAAACAGGTCGCCAAGTTGCACATCTACCCGCTCCTCATGCGTCGCGTCACACAACAAACTGGCAAGGGCAAGATACACTCGATGTACTCCCTCGTCGTCGTCGGCGACGGGAACGGTCTCGTCGGGTATGGCGAAGGCAAGGACGAGGAAGCAGCCGTGGCGCGCGAAAAAGCGCTCGCAAAGGCGCTCCGGTCGATGGACTATGTGGAGCGATTCGAGAAGCGGACGTTTTGGACCGAGACCGAGAGCAAGTTTGGGGGTACCAAGATTATTTTGCGGCCGCGGCCTGTCGGGTTTGGGTTGAGGTGTAATCCAAACATACACCAGGTGCTCAAGGCAGCGGGTATCAAGGATGCGAGTGCAAAAGTATGGGGGAGCAGGAACCCACTCATGGTCATCAAGGCGCTGTTTAGGATGCTCCAGGCTGGTCATGCGCCGTTGGGTATGGGTGATGGAGTAGGCGGTGGTATGAGACGGCTGGACAAGGGAGCTGGTTTGAGGAATAAGAGTACGATTGAGAGGGACAGAGGAAGGAAGATGGTGGATCTAAGGACGTTGTGATCAATACCTACGCTCATAAGCATCAGGCATTAATCCATCTGCCAAAACAAGGTAGCACGCTGCCGATACAGTCGGGACGGCTAGAGGTACGATACTTGCCTTGGGCAGTTCATTTGATTCTGCGAGTGGCCTGGGTTCGATTCCCAGCAAGACCCTGTTTCCTTTTGTTTCTGTAGCTCGTCACTTTGTCTCCCACTCACTGCAGGTGGCAGCAGGGTTTGTCTGAACCTATCCAAGGCGCCTGAAATACTACTGTATCAATTTCCCTTTTTCGTCGCCATTCTCGGTATGTGCTTCCGTTTGATTTTCAAGATGCCAGCCAGTGGGAAATGTCATGGTGATGCCCAATCACAGTGGTACCACACTCTTGATGCCAGCTACCCTCAATAACTTGAACACCGCAGATGGTCTTCGGTCTCTTACTTGCCTACCGGCGTTGGCTTACATATATCCGCAGGTCTCTTCTAGCCTCTGTCTGTCGAATACCAGCTTCTCACTTCTTTGCCCATCTCAGGATTTTTTAAATCGACATCATGGCCTCCACTCTGCAATCTTCCGTCGCATCCATTCAGATAAACAACTACGTATCTCGTATGCTCATTGGCCTTGGTACGTATTGTCTGTCGATCTTACCGTCTTTCGTAGTTGCGGCTGTCACGGCTATCGGATATGATTACAGTGAGTAATACGTGTCCATATGTGCATCTTTACATTGGATGAACCTCAATATTGTTAGTCCTCACGTTCTCGGATGAGGTATGCCTTCATATTCGCATGCTATACAAGCATCTCACTGATTTACCATCTATGCAGGTGGAATATATTTGGGTCGGCAAATTCTTTCCCGGAACCTTTCGTGTATTCTGACATGGTTGCAGAACAAGTCCTGGACAAAGGTGTCCACATTATTTGTTATTGTGTGTCATAACTGCCCCCACGACTCGGACGTTCAATACTAGGGCTAATACTTGTCGACTTGCAGACCCGTTATTTTGGCCTCTGTACCGTCATGTATGTTTTTGCCCACTGCAACGAACATGAATTGATCACTAATCAGTTTGGTAGAATGAGTTCCCTCTGTCAGTAAAAAGCTTTTACTAGTCTGTCGGAGTTTGTTGGGCTGACCCAGCATGATCAAAGCGGGGAGCTCTTTCATACCTGGCCCTGTGAAGGTGATGGCTTTTGCTATTGATGAAAATACATGGTATCTTAACCACCGCTAGATGTATGTACTCATCTTCGTTTCACGCTGAGCCTGATCTATGATAGTTGATCACATTTATGTGAATAGTTGTGAGTGCATGTTTCCATACGTTGTCCACTTTGCTCAAAGATCTTTTAAAGGCAAATTTGTTTTTGTTTTCAGCGTATGGACTACATTTATTTTTATTGGCGCTGCAGATCGTCAGATTTCATTCCACATTGGTCGAGATGAGTCTCATTTGATAGAAGCAGTGACGATGCTCCTTCGTGTGCGGGCACTATACAATCAATCCAAGTTCATCCCTGGTGCTCTCCTCACGTTGTACATCATCAAAATGATCCTATATCTAGCTTGGGGTGTTTTTTCCAACATTCAGTCCGAAAGCGCAGGTATGTAAAACATGGCTTCGTATCATGCATGCAATCTAACAGGACATGTGCTGTTCTCAGCGGGTACCGCTCAAGTACTCGATTATTCATATTGCGTGTCGCAAACTATTTCCCCCGTTTGGATTGAGATTGTAGATGTTGCCAGGATGACTCTTGGTGTAGTGATGTGTCTGCTTGTCATTATCCGATTCATCAGGGAGGTACTTCAAATGTACAAAACCACGAGGCGATTCCGCCCGAACCACTACATGGTCCTTCTCGCGAGGGAAGGCATGATCTACTTTCTTGTGTATGTGCATATCTCATCCTTGCATCCATCTGCCTGCTAACGACGATTATTGTTGAACAGCATCCTGGTCTTGGCGCTCCTCAGCATGTTGGATAACATAGGAGACATTCCACCGGACGGGTGGTGGACACTACTGGGTATTCTACAATTGGTACCTCCATACACGCTCGTCCCCAGATTCATCTTGAGTTTGCGAGCACTTTACGCGCGCGATCTTCAAGGTGGACGTGGAGGTAACATCGACACTGCGTTCGGTTTCTCATCGCGGTCTGTCCATGACGCCGCGGCGAGTGCGATCGTGTTTGCGGACACTGGGCAGAACGAGGGGTCAGGGCAGGGAGAAGAAATACAAATGGTAGAGATGACCGGGGGGGATCACGGCGCAGGTAGTACTGCGTGATAAAAAGTCGCATCGTCAATCGTGCATGTTTTTTATGTACCTCTCCTTGTCCAAACGGATGTTCTGTCCCTTTCCAGAGGCAAATTATTTCCCTTGCGTGCGCCCTTCCCGTACTGTTGGCATAGCGCACTGTACGCCTGCAGCCGCTGGCAAAAATCGCGCCGTAGTGCGTGGCGAGGAGCGATGAGGGGAGCGGGAATAGACGGATGAATGAGATCACGTCTGGGGTGGGGGGCCGGAGAGAGAATTCCGCGAAATATTTAGAGACCATTTCTGGTTCGATCGCAGGGAGGCGAGAGCAGGTCCGCGTCCCGCAGCGGCAAAAGCAAAGGTAGCGTTTCGTGGCAGAAAAGGATAAGCCTTCGAGTAGCGAGGCGAAGGCGGAGAAGGGCTTACCGTATGATGGTTTGGCTCCAAAGTGTGCCATACCATACTTTCAATCGAGAGTTTTTAAGCGATCAAATGAGGGGTAAAAGAAGCTTACATGCTCATCTTCACCTTCTCCTCGAATTTATTCCTCACTTTGCCCCTGTAAATGAAGAGGGTTCGAACACGCTCTTAACGTCCACGCGGGCGCAGCAAATCCCACCCAGTTACGAGCGATCGAATTGTGTACACGGGACCCCGGCCCAGAGTTCGACTTACGCACCGTACCCGTCTCATCGCGTCGTATGCGCTTAAAGCACCCGCGGGTCGGCTAGTGGCGCGTGCAAGAATTCAACGAGAGATGGATTCGCCCAATACGACTTTGCATGATCAATAAAAAGATAAAAACATCCGCCCGAGTTACTAGGCAATTCAAAGCGCCATACCATGGAAACTGATCGGAGGATAGCATGGAGACATCCCGTAAGACTTGTTAACAAGGTAGGTGCCAAGCAACAATCAAGACCAGATCTCATCTGTTGCTGCATCAGCAGTCGGAGCAACGTGCGAGGCGTGTGACGATTGGGGGAAAAAGAACCTACCTGCTGTGCGTTTCCCGAAGAAAACTGAACACAGCAAACTCGCAGCACCACAGGTATCGGGGGTATCAGTCCCATTGTTTAAATCCATCCAGCCACGACCGCGGGTCCAGTACGACAGACGAGGCTATACGCCACCGAGTCAAACCGCAACACGAGAAAAAAAAATACCGTGCGACCTACCCTGTACCCTGACGCGATCCCGGCTCGCGCTCAACCACTCCTACACGCCACCCTCTCCCTCCCCCTTGCAGCCCTCCGCGCCAACTTGTCCTCCCACGCCCGCTTCTTCTCCTGCGTCTGACTCACATCCCCGCCCGCTTCTTCCCGCACCGCCGCCGTCCGCATATACGCATCGATACACGTGCCCATCTTTTCCTCCACCTTTTCCTCGCTCTCGCTCCCTTTCCCGACGTCAACGGTCCACTCGAAGTCAAACCCCCACCCCCGGTGGATACACATCCGTCCCGATCCAGACGGCGACAGTGACCGTGGTGCAGAGACAGAGATCAAGCTCCCCTGGCGCCGCCACCACTCGACGAACCATTTTGCGGCGCGCGTCGTGTCCAAATCCCCGCCCCGGACGCGCATCCCGAGTCGCGCGCCCAGCTGTTCGAGAAAGACATAC
>JBBPRT010000262.1:0-15087 GCA_038093175.1 Boletus hoseneyae
GGGATGGGACCAGAGGGCATTGGGACTCGGAGATATTCGCATCGAGGACGCCTCCCAGCTCGATCGCATTGCAGGCTATGGAAGACCCTCGTAGTGTTTCACCTCCTTCGTTTCGGCGTGCGACTAATCTGGCAATTATGCGCAGATGGCATTCTCTCAAGACTGCGCGGGATGACGAAGACCCGAGAGCCACCTCCGGCGCATTAGCTGCGGTGCGCAATCTCGCCAACCATTTTTCGCTTCTGAGGTCGGTGCGCACTGCATTGCGGACTCGCAGGGATTGACTCAAGAGTGATTGTCAAGGCCATGCTTGCAGACGGCTTACTTTCGTGGTTGGTGCAGCTTTCTGCGGTCGAAGATCAAGGAATCATCTTATTCTTGACCATGCCAGAAAGCTCCATCTGCGCCACAATGATCGAGTATCCATTTTCTGCGCCGAACGCACTGCATGAATAAACGACTTGGAGAACAAAGCGCGGCGGGCGCACTTTCCTCATTCGCACTACCCTGCACAATAGGTGCGGGGTGTTATCATCATTGTAATTGGGGTCTTGATTCTCAACTATGTCTGCGGGAGATGGAGCGTGGCGTTGACACCTATTGTGCGCGCATTGTCAGAAAACATGCATGAGCAGCGCCGCAAGCAGCCAATGGATGTTCAAACGTTCACTGGCCAATAAAACGTCGTCAAGCTCAGAAGAAAGTTTGTTATGCAGTCGTCCGCAATCAAACGGCGTTGTTAGGCAGATGGGAGACGGCAACCCCACCAGCGTGCAGGATATGGGTGGTAAAGGTTCTGCGCTTGCGGCGTCTGAGTCACAGCCAAGTTCACTAGGCAAGTTCCTTTGTCGCTCCATCTGGCCCCGTGTATTCATTCATTAAATAGGGAGGCCGACGGCATGCACGCCGCGCCCTTCCTTGCAGTCGGTCATCTGATTCAACATCTAACTACGGCATTAACTGCCCTTTCTTGACCCTCGTCATCCCTCCCGCCGTTCCCTTCCTCATTCTTATCCAGGGTTCTTCTCAAGCTTTGCGCCACCTCGTCTAAGAGCATACGTTCATTGCTCGCGCCGCTTCCCTTGTCTCGTGCCGCGTTAAATATTTGTGCGGTCAAGGCGGCCACTGTGGATCTTACTACCGCCATTTCTTCCTCTCAAGAAGACCTGCGGTTGTCGTCACCAAACCTCGACAGTTGCGACCCCTTCACCGGATCATGGCACATAACTTTGAAGGTGATTTCATGCTTGCCAGTTGCTTTTTCATACTCTGCGCTCGGCCGTGTCTGTTGTACGCGAGGTTAACACGTTGCTTCCCTCTCGTGGGACAACACCTATCGTCAGTCATTCTGGATGCGGCAATCTACGATCGGATCCAACTCTCCTCAGCTGCTACATCCCGACCCAAGTTGGCAAGGGTGAGGTTCTCTTCGACAAACAAGATTTGCGATGTCTCGATGCTACTTGGGTTCGACAACATGCCGTAGGCATCATACAAGATTCCGCTGGTGTTGGCGCACAAGTTTTCAGGGGCCCACTGGAACGTTGCCCTCAGACTCGTGCGGAGGTTGAGGAGGCGTGTCGGCTTGCAGTTCTGCAGGGTTATGACATGGGATTTGATGGCTGGGTACGAGACCGTCTTGGGCTGGGAGCGGCGAGGATGGGATTACTATTACCCAGGCTGGTGTCATGCCGAGCGGCGGCATGAAGCAACGATTAGCCCTTGCCGGGACGAGCATGCATGAAGATATACCATTGCACATCTCAGCACCCTGATGGGGGATGATCACAATGGAGCAAGGTAATTTCATGGCGAGAGGATAAATTACAAGTAAAAGTACAGGAATAGACGAACCCAGAAAATCATGGTTGAGACAAAGTGCCCAAAGTGACCATATCGTCCTCAGAGCTGAAAGCCAGCCAGTCCTTGTCTTTACCCTTGTCCTTGGTAGTCTTTGTCTTAGAGACCCTGGAAGGGGCGGAACTTTGGCCGGCGCTGCTTCTACGAGATCGTTTATGCGCGGGCGGACCGCAGTCGGCTTCCAGGAATAGTCAAATTGGTCAGTATCACAAAGACAAGAACCAGAAAAGAAGGGAGGGGACTCACGAGATGTCGTGTTGCCGACGTTGGCAGACCTGGTCTGACGCTTCTGACCGCCACGCGGAGTGGGATTGACAACATCCGGAATGTTCTTCGAAGCACGAGAAGCAGGAGCCTGAGCAGGCGCGACATGCTGAGACATATTGGGGAGGGGATGAGTGACGGAAGGTGATTGGTCTGCGAGAGCGGTGGCGGGGCGTAAATGTGGGGAAAGGTGAGGAGGATGAAAGGAAATGGGGTACATACGTCGGACCGAACGACCAGCCTGAGAATGGCGGGACCGCGTGTCGTTAGTCAGAGGGAGATTCCTACTCTCCGCTGGGTTAGCTATGATCAAAAGGATCAAAAGATTAAGCTGTACGAAATTCAAACGAAACATACTGACTGCATCATCAGTGGAAGAGAGTTAGTCCAGATATGATGGGACGAATGAAGACCACTCACATTCTACTTCGTTCGACTGCAAAGAGGAATCATCTGCGCGGACATCCATCTCTTGAGAGGTATGGTTAGGGTGGAAAGTGGATAGATCGCCGATGGAATCAGTCGTGCTGTTCCCGGCATCCGCCAATCTATCATCCTCAACAGTCCCTTGAGTAGTGGTGACATGGCGCGAGGGTTGGGCTGGTGTGGGTGTAGACACTGGGGAAGTTGGTCGTACGACGTCGTGCACAAGACGAGAGGGCGAGGCACCTGGGAAGTATAGTCGAGACGCCGACATGCACAGTAAACAATTGTGACTTACAATTCAGAGGCTGGGGACCTGCAGCAGATGGCTCATTGTGACCGATGGACTCGAGGGTGTTCTTGTTATCCGATGCAGAGAAGAAAGCCAGCATCCATGTCCAGTCTTGCGAGGTATCTTCGTGTTGCGAACTCTCTCCATCCTTCAGATAGACAAATTGAAAATTGTCCACGGCCGGGAGAGGGATTTTCTCCACCAGCATGCCGCCGAGGTCAGCATCTGGGTCGCGATGCTCGTAAGAACTGTATGTCAGAACCTGCAAAAAGGTGATAAGAAAATGAGATTAATCGTTTGATGAACAAAGAACTTACATTCACGAGGCTCTTCAGGACCGGCTCGAGTTCAGCGCGCACAGGGAAAGCTTTCGCTTTGGAATCTGCAGTGGGCAACGACTCCCAGGCACTTGGACACGCTTGCACAGCACTGATCACTTTCTGGATGCGGTCTCGATCTGTCTTCCTCTTCAATGCCAGCATGATGCTTGCATTCTCCTGCTCAATGTTAAAGATACTCTTATATGCACGATGATAGTCGATTTCGATCGCGTCTGGCCAGCTCAACACATGCGAGAATGGGTAACCGGCAGTCATGTTGACAGGGCGCCCCTTGTCTTTGTTAAGCCCAATGGATGCGGCTGACTCCAGGTGGGCTCGCATGTGGGCCGCCCCTCCGGCCGCATTCCTCAGGAGTGCAACACGGTACTTATAGACAACACAATATTCTGCCATTGCAGCAGTGATCGTATCCCTGCGGAACCGGGCCTCGCTCGATCCCGAGGTGTTGCCCCACTGTACGGTGTGAAAATCCAGAAAGGATATAATCCGGTGATATCCGAATGCCAGTTTGTCGAACCTGACCACTTTCACCCAGCGGTCCATCCATGGCATTTGGGCAGACTTTTTCCAGCCCTCTTTGATGATGGGTTTGATCATGGCATCAATGATGAGCGCCTCAGCCTGCAGCCGCTTGCGCAAGAACATTTCTTAATTGCAGGGAAAATGTTAAAATCAATCCCACCACACAATTAATCACCAACCATCCGATTCGACCTCGCCTTTCTCATCCTTTTCTTTCATGAGATTGATCAGGTTGCTAGAGTTTATCTTGGGCACTTTCATCGTTTCCATGACCTTGTTATCCTGTTCCATTAGTAGGAATTCCTTAACCACCTTCGCAGATTCGGGACGAATCGGCATGCGCGCGTCGAGCATCTCATCTTCCATTCTAAGCAGCGCGGGGTAGTTTTTGATGAAAACCCATACAGTCTGATTTACAATACCATGTATCAATAGAATAATAATGATCTAGTAATTCACTCACAGCCTGTATGGCGTCAAGCACCCTGTTCGAGCCAAGCTCGGGATGCCCAGAAATTGCCCGGATCATTTCTGCGGTCGCAGATCCTATTTTCCATATGCCTCCCACATTCTTGGGAGTGTAAACGAGGGGACTATACCAAGATGAGATCTGCATCCGGGTGTCATATTGCACCAACATAACTGCCCAAATTGGAATAACACGACACACCTCCAGTAATGCTTTGGGAACGCGCTTGAATTGCTCCGATAACGAGATCCATACCGACGCAGACATGAAGGGCACCCAGGGGGGGTGGTATGGGCAGTCTGTTGTCTCAAGCACCAACCTTGCTTTCGATGCGCAGTTCACCCAAGCCATGTGAAACTCAGAGTTGAGGTTGTCGAATGCTCCTTCATCTTTCAGGACTTGGTACATTTGCCCGAGGCGCCTGACGACTTCTTCGGCATACTCTTCATATTTCTGCACCCACTTCGAGGAACTGGTGCCGAAATACTTCCATGTATCACCTTGTGCTAACTTCTCTCTGTAAACCTCGTCGAGCATGCTGCGCACATCGTCACTGATAGCTGCCTTCACTGGTTTTTTGTTCATGACCAGTAATTGTATGCACTTGAATAGTTCATTCTGCGCAGTTTGGACCATTTGGGGCGACGACAAGCGATTCCTTAGGATCTCTTGTTGAGTCTCAACTTCGTCCGCATCCCACTCAATGGTATTGAAACACATCTGGAGGCGGCGTTCGAGGAATATAGCAAGTGCAGCTAGAAGCTAACAAATGGGAGACATTATTACAGGCAAACATTTGATTTGAATGCTTATGACTCACCCCGCCATGCTCGGATAACAAATCTTGCGCCAGCGTGGTCAGTTTGAAGATGTCGGAATGGATATAGTGTGTTGATGGAATGTCCACGATGTGTTCGAGTAGTTTCCAGACGAAATCTTGTTGAAGGAGATTCATAATCTTGTAGCCCTGCGAGTGGGTTCGCGCGCCCGTTTCGATCTCGCAGTGCTTCCAGCTTTCGTTCTTAGACTTCATTAACTTGAAGGTCTGCACGATGCCTTCCTCTGCAGTCTCGGAGTATGAATACAACCGCTGGTTCGTAGAAAGGTGCACCCCGAGGGTGTCACCATGCTTATCAATTTGCCCTGCATTTAAGTACTCAGTATGACACTACAACGAAACGGCGACCACACACCTTTATCATATACCGCGACAATCCACATGCCATTAAGGTCAACCATCGCCTGATGGTATTCTTCCTTCTCCTTAAGAGCCCTCAGCTCCTCCTGGTCCGCGTCCACCTGCTTTTGAAGTGCATTGTACTCCTTCTTCGCACTCTTTGCCGCGGTCGATCTCTGCCTGACCCACTCCTCCAATGCTGCTCGGCGATGACGTCCCCCAGCAGCGATAATCTCCCGCTGGTCCTCGTCGATGTCTTCAGGCCAATTAAGAACCAACTTGGGGAGATGGCCGCCGCGGCGATCCACATCGGTCATGGAGATATCTTTCTTCACGGTGTTCAAGTTCACCTGATCTGCAGGGATAATGAGCGGAAGGGCATGATCGACTTTGAATCTGTTCAGGCCATTTGTGTAGAATGAATCCAGCAGTTTCTGCATTTCCTGAGGGTTCAGCGACCGCGGATTATAGAGACCGAACTTCAAATGCTCATCCAATATATCCATCTGGGCGTAACCGAGGAACGCTTGGTGGGCCTTGTCCTCGAGGTCGTGCAGCGCTTGCATATGCTTGTCCAGCCCAGTGCCTTTCCCAGTTGCCATTTCCTCGGTTGCACTGAACCCTGCAGCTGTCGCCTTCTTGCGCGGCGCTTTCGGTGCAGCCACCTTTCGTTTGGATTGATCCCCTGCGGACATGTTGATCACTGGAGTGAGAGATGCGAAAAAAATCAACGTGGCGTATCAAACCATGTGCTTGTGGGAGCTTCACTCCCGATTAAGTAACACTCCAGTGAAAATGTTGATTCGATCCCGGTTGATCTTTATTAATTTATTTATTGTCTAAGTACAAAGATCTCTCAAAGTATTTGACATTTGGATCTATAAAATGGCACATCGAGGTCCGCTCCATTGCACGGATGTACCCAGTTCATTTGATCATTCGACCAACGCAGTGACGGATTTCTGGCATGCGTCATGTAGGCGCGATAGCACAGATTGTTCTATCGCGCGGTATCTACTGTCGTCCCGCCAGTGATCGAGCACACATTTTGTGCAAGCTTCCTTTGACTTGGCGAGCCGCTTAACCGCCTCAATCGCCACCCTTCCAAGGGTGGTTGTTTAGGGGACTTCCAGCTGCAACAAATGGGAGCAAGCGATGGAGTAACGGCAGGGTGCTTGGTTACACCCAGGGTTCAATCTTTGTCATTTCTTGAATACGACAGCAGCTGTGTGGTCGTCGGTGTGCGGGTCGCCCAGTCTAACGTTCTGTTAAA
Organism: Boletus hoseneyae; assembly: GCA_038093175.1. Taxonomy (NCBI): domain Eukaryota; kingdom Fungi; phylum Basidiomycota; class Agaricomycetes; order Boletales; family Boletaceae; genus Boletus; species Boletus hoseneyae. The sequence continues at coordinate 6,622 of JBBPRT010000262.1, forward strand.
GAGTAGTTCCCTTCGGCGGACCTTGCGGTGGTTTGCATACTAGATGCTTTATGTAGATGCGGGTGGATTTGCGACCCGCCGCTTTTTGTGCCATGTAGTATTGCTGCATACGAAGTGGAATTCTACAAAACCATATGAACCAGATTTTTATGGGCACGACACCTAGTAAAGCTGAAACCGGAAAAGGGCAATAAAAAAGACTCATAATGGGCATGAGGAGTAAGGTGATGAAAAAGACTGATTCAGAGGAAGATGTCAGCATCTGGAGATTATGCGTTCGTTTGGCTGCTACCAAACTGAGTCTTGTCGCATCTACATGTCCTTCCGACGATGCCGTGCGTCGGACGCGCAAACGTTTCACCAGTGTCCAGTTTATGATGCTCGAGCTGCAGGCGCGCACATCCACGCGTTTCATCCCACCCCTTGCAGAGTCTGCGTTGTTATTGAACAAGGAGCGCCATCATTGTGGTGTATGTGGTGGCGATGGAAAAGAGCTGCATGTCGGTACGTGGTTTTTCTTCGCGCCCCCCGCATGTTGGATGGTTGATGGCGCCCAACCGGCGCGCGCAAGCGTTTCTAGACCGACCGTACTTTTCTTCGTCATCACCACCCACGAGCCAGGAACGCAAGACGACCGATTAGGTACGCGTCCGAAATGAATCCTGTGCCAATCTTGCACGTTCGAAGCACCTCATATCTGTCCGCCATGCGTACGCGGTGTCAGAGAAGGTCCAATCAATGGTCACGAAGACATACCGCGTAATGGTCCAACTTGGCAACTCTGGCGTACCAGCGGCACCAGCGCCTTTATCGAATACCGGGCCTACCTGCGCGCCATCCCTCGTCAGCCTCGTCATCGCCTCAATCCCAGTCTGCATGAACTTCCTATCAAGATTGGTATTCCCCTTTTCGGCAACATCCTCCGGCGCGATGCCTTCATTCTCTTCTACCTCCTCTTCTGTGATCGCGCCCAACATCCGCCGGAGGGTCTCGGCAGCCTCGAAAATATCTCCTCGTGCGACCTGCAAGCAACGAATCATCTCCACGTCATTCTTCGCATGCAACGCGCCGGCCATTGTCCCTCGAGGGGCGGCCTCGTCTGCAGCCGCATCCACGGCATCTTGAGCGCCATGGAGCTGTGTGAGGGCGTGCATGGGACACGGCGCTGGATGTGTAGTTGTCTGCATGGTGGTGGTTGCCCTCGTCTTGGTTTCCTCCACGACGAACGTAGCTCTGGTCGGCGTCGGCGTGGCAGACAGAGTATCCATCCCATCGGTGGAATATCCTGTCGACAATATGGACGAGGTCGGTGTGTTCTGCCTAGTTCCAGGTCCAAAGCCAGTCAACATCAGCTTGCTCATGGCTGACAATGGCAGTCCATACGCGGGCGGGGGCGCCAGGTAGCCTCTACCACCATCGTCATCGGATTCCTCACTCAAAGCCCCATCTAGACGCTCGTTCGTGCTCACCAGCATGCCATCCATTGTGAGACCCAGGGCATTTCCGCTTGGGTATCTCGTCACCACTTCTTGCCACGTCTGCACCTGTTGCCCGCACATCATCGCATATTGCCTCTGCGTCATCTGATAGTCCAGCGACAACATTGCTTTGGCCTCCATAGCGATCCGTTTGGATTCGTTCAGTGCCAAGCTCACCTCGTGATAGGTATGGATTTGGACAGAGATCTGCAAACATGCAGTCACTCGGCATGCCTCACATGAACACAAGTGACTCACCCCAAACCACGAAGCAGCGTCCGTGATCGCCTCATCGCACGCCACGAGCTCCCGTGCAATCTTTTCTCGCCTCACATACCGCTTCAAAAATGGCCGGTGAAGCGGCATCTAAAGAAACGACTTGATCTGCAAGACAATGTTGGTTCAACAAAAACGCAATTCGCTCCAACGCACCTGTCAAAGTGCACCGCACAACTTCTCGGCAGGCCCAGCGAGGGCCACGGCAGTTTCCATCCCTGCTTCATTGAGCACACATCGGACAGAATAGAACAATGTCGCACAACGCTCCGCGAGTCGCAAACAAGAGACGGTTCGTCTTTGCAAAACAAGGGGTCAAAACGAGAATATATGCGCGTCTTATCAAAAGGATACTCACATCGACCTTTTGGCATGCGTCCCAAACACGCAGCAATGCCTTGGCCGCCTCTTCGAGGCCGGGAAGGGGGGCAAGCGAGAGGAGGTCAGCGGGTACAGAGAGTGTATCCTTGAGCACCGGTGCAAGTTCTTGACCAGCATACTTGACTGGTACACGTTAAGCACGAGAAACACCCCCACAATCAGTTTACGACGTACCCGATTCTCTCGCCTTGACAAGTGCTCCACCAACGGGCGACAACACCGTGATGGTCGCGGCTGGTAAAATAGATGTGATCGCAACGAAACGTACTGTGGCCCTCATTCTAAACGTCCGTGAAATTCAAATGTGCAAAGAAGACGCACCCCTTCGGCGCTGTTATACCGCTCTTGGTGCACTTGCTCGTCCAACACATCTTCACGCTTCGAGCTAACACGAAAAAACGAGGATCCATGCTTCACCGCATCCTTCTCGTGCGTGCGCGTGACCAATTGTTTCGAATCCCCAGCTGTACGCTCTACTTCCGGACCATCCGCGCGTGTCAACTCATCCTTTGCACCGTTTGACACCAACGGGGAACACCGGCATCCCTGGCCAACACTTCGCCGTGCTCACTGGTCCTGCTGCTCAAACCCTTGCTGTGTCGTTTCATGGTACTTCCCGAATTCCTCCGCTTCCAAATTGCTCTTGAACAAAGCCCGGGTATTTTTTGCTTGGAAATAACACTCCGATACGCAGTTGCCGATAAGTTCCATCGTGAGCGGTGGTATCGGATAGCCCATAGCCCATGTTAAGTTGATCTAGAATCGGTGCATGTCAGAGACGTTTTGAAAAATAATCGCTGCTGAAAGAAGGTTCGCTATTCGAATGAACGCAGGCGACGGGCCTGGAAATTCGAGTCCGTGCTGGGATCAGATGAATCCTTGGTGTACGCTGGATCGATGTCGCGAGGGAGTATGACGGACGACCATCGTTGTGCTCGTTCAACGGATACCTTCCGAACCAGTGCGTGAGTTCAGGCCTGACAAGAACGCGAACGCACACCAAAGCCCGGACCACACGTGTAGCTGAAAAAAGCAAATGTCAGGCCGAGTGACGACCAAGTCAACGACTGGATTGGGGGAAATGCGCACCAAGTCTTTCCTCCACCGCCAAACGCTCCGTAGCCTCCGCCTCCGCCACGCCATTATACCCAGCATTGGCAGCACCCTCGGGACACCCGCGAGCAATGTGCCCAATCTTACCACAGCGGTAGCACTCCTGACCAGAACCACTCGAGAAGCCACCATTGACATTCTGAGCGCAATCACAACAAACATGATCACACTTTGGGTAGGAAGATAGAAAGAGGACGTACGATGTAACCTTCCTGTCCACACTTGTAGCAAGACTCGGCCTTGGCTTCCATCGTACAATCGCGCGAAACGTGGCCCTCCATCCCACCTGAGTACGCGGTCATGGGCGTCAGTCCGAGATAGGCGCTCATGGAAAGAAATGGCACTCACAGTTGCAGCTGGGAACAACAAGGCGCAACGGGCACCAAAACATGAGCGATGCATTCCCCAATAAAAGTGGAATTCGAGATCAGACATTACCATGTAGGCGTGCCAGCTATCGGGCAATTAGCGGCTTGATGGCCGACTGGATACAACCCCCCACCCCCAGTGTTTTTTTTTTTGATGACACAAGACGAGAGCAAGTCAGGTCAATAATATTCATTGAGATGATTTTGTGCGGTGGGTTTTTTTTCGACGATCACATTGGTCATCGGTACGATATGGAAAGCAAAAGCGAACACAGCGGTCCACGTCAGCACCGCCCAGCACACAGAATGTCGATAAAATAGAGGGTAGATCGCTAAGTAGACATGACGGAGGTCAAGGGGGAAAAGGAAGACGAACAACACGAAAACACCACGCGCAGCCTCCACAGTTGAAACATCCACGGGCACCTGACATGACAAGTCTTGTTCAGAGGAGCGAACCTGGAAAAACGTATGTTCGGAAACACTGACAGTGTCATAAGCGCACGACACAACCAGATGTTAAATATCGGCAACGACGAGACTTACTTTGCCTTTTTTTCTTTCTTTCGAGGACAAAGTACAATGCAGGAGCAAAGAGGAGAAAAAAATCAAGTGATCGCATGTAGATTACACGTGCACAATACGTGCAGACACTGGTATAATCACCGACCACAACAACAATACACCACCAACTGGTAGTTCGTGCTCGACGTGGTCAACACAGGGTCACTCAGATCCGGGAGGACATCGAGCGCACCCTGCAGGTGGCAAACGACCTAGTGGTTCGCAGGAGACGTGCCCGCAGCCACGATTCGAGTCCTTGCAACGATGCAAACCACGTAGTAGATGTTCGATTCCTATTTCCTCTGATTCCATCGCAGATCTAGAATGTGTGTGAGGCAACATCGCGGATTGCGAGAAACACAACATGCGTACCTCTTTGATCTCCTCGAAGGCGTAGTACACGTCTGTAGGTATCCCAACGATTTCTGGTCGCAATCACAGACATTGCAATATACCGCTTGAATACGTCGTTTGTCTCTTGGTCCAACACTCCTAGCTTTGGCCCCGTGTGATCATATCCGATCATGCGTTCTCGAGCTAGCCACCATGTCAGATCCATGCATGGTTTGAACAAGGTGCGGCGTACCGTTTACTTGGCTGAACCTGCCGTACACGGTCTCGATGTAATTGTGGTCTAGGAACCACGTCTTCCTGTCCCTCTCGTCCTCTTTGAATTGGATGCTTAATGAATTAGATACAATGATGATCTTTCCGCTGTCTTGCCATAGCAGGACGCCGACGACCTCTTTGGACGAGTTGTGGGATATAGACCGCGCATGATGGCTGTCACGGATAAAAGCACGAGTGGACAACCGTAAAACAATTGTGCATCCGGCGTTGAATATGCGACATAAATGGAGGTTGAAGAGGGTCTACTCACCGACGGTGGTGCTCGCAAGGGCTGTTAGCTGCGATGAGAGTTCAGTATCAATGTGTTGTAGCAAGCGAGAGTGCACCCGTTGTTGTGTTGACACTTGTTTTGACTTGACTTGACTATTAACCAATACGGTACTCTTGGACCACGTAGGTACTGACACCTTTCTCAGGTTGCCTTGCTGAGATCGCATCCCAGCATCGACACCTTCCTTACGACCCGTGATAGATGTCGATATGACCGTCCTTGTCACCTAAAGTCATATTGGCTAGAGGGATTCTCGAAATCACCGCCGATGGATCATGAGAGATTTCGACCCCCAGATATTCTCTCGCTCTCGTACGCAAGTCTACTGATACGAACTATGACCATTGCCACAGATCCGCACAACGTTCGACTTGCTCTGCTACAGCAGCCATGCGGTGATGGCAACGCCAATTTGTCCCCGGCGTAACGTTTATCTCATATTGTGGTTCATTCCAAGTCAATGCATCGTGGAACTGACTCTGACCTGCCATCCAAGTACTAGTCGAGTCCAACAAGACCCTCCGGCGGTCGCCTCACAGTCAAGCATAATAACATACTGGACATTGTCGTTTGCTATGTCGTTCACCCACGTTGGCTATGATACATGTTGGCACGCCTCGATCTTCCAAAGAAGAAGCTTGCAAATGGGCGATAATAAGTAACATCCCATCATTCTTCTGATGGCCAGCTCGCACTTAATAGCTAGCCGTTGTCTTATTTTTTAACCGCCTAGTGCTGATGATACGGCTGTTGGCAGCACCACGCGATACACTTGGCCTGAACCCGCCTATAGAACATCAATGCCATCCGTTTCCTGTGTCCGCCGTCGTTCTTTGCATGTGTTTCCCTCTGATTATTAAGATGGTAGCCAATGGGCAATGCAATGTCCGATCATATCCTTGATGCAGGCCACGCTCAATAACACCCTAGATTGGTCTCCGTTCTCTTACTTTCTTACCGGTGTTGGCTTATATGTGGAGCCCCTTCTAGACTCCGTTTGTCAGATACCACCTCATTTTTTGCACGTCTCAGTGTTTCAGCATACTCTCTCAATCAAAACGATGGCTTCCACTCTGCAGTCCACTGTTGAATCCATTCAGATGAACAACTGCGTGTCTCGTATGCTCGTTGACCTTGTGCTTGCCATCTTTCCATCTTACTGTTCTTCCTAGTTGCAATCCTCACTGCTGTCGGATATGATTATAGTAAGTGATGCGTGTCTATACATGTTTATTTGCATCGGATGAACGTCAGTGTTGTCAGTTCTCACATTCTCGGACGAAGTATGTCTCACAATCATCTACCTGCTACATAAACATCTCATCTGCACACGATGTCTTTAGATCGAACACATATGGGTCAGCAGACACCTTTCTCTTTCTCAAATCCTTGATATATATATTCTGATATGGTTGCAGAACAAGCCTTGGACAAGGATATCCACACTATTCGTTCTCGTACGCATCAGAACTGCCTCCACAACATTGTACTGCGACTGATCATTGTCAACTTCCAAGCTCGTTACTCCGGCTTGTTTTTTTATTATGTATGTGTATCCTGCTGCAACAAATATCAATCGATCACTGATTGGTTCACTAGAGTTGGTTCCATCTGTACGTTCAAAAATACAAATTCCGAGTTTGTTGCACTGGCAGCATAATTACAGGGGGAAGTTCTTTTTTACCCGTCCCTGCAAAGTTGATTCTTCACACTACTGACAAACATTCTTTATATTAAACTATTGTTAGACGTATGTGCTCATCTTCATCTTACACTGATCGGCAGCAGTTGATCATATTTAAACAGTTGTGAGTACATCTCTTTGATATTTCCAGTGTCCACTCTGCTCAACGACACTTCAAAGGCGAAATTCTGTTCATTTTTTCCCAATGGGCAAACTTGATTTTCATTGGTGCTGCAGAATGTGAGATTTCATTTCGCCTTGGCCGGGATAATCTGATAGGCAGTGACAGTAACAATGATCCTCCGTGTGTGGGCATTGTATAATCGATCCAGGTTCATCCTGGGCGCTCTCCTCACATTGTACACCCTCGAAATGATAAGCATTTTAGTGGTGAAAGTTTTAGTCAGCATTCAGAAAGTGTTCGTAGGTGCGTGTAACATGGCTTAGCATCATGCACGCTACAGAACAGAATATCTGCTCATCCCTCAATTATATAGTGGGTACCGCTCAAGTGCTTGATTTCTCGTTTTGCGTGCCGCAATATGGTTCCCCTATTCGGAACGAAATCTTAAATGCTGCCCAGATCGGTCTCGGTGCGCTGATGTGTCTGCTCGTCATTATCAAATTCATCAGGGAGGCACTCCAAATGTACAAAGAAACAAAGCAAATCCGGCTGAACCGTTACATGAAGCTCCTTGTGAGGGAAGGCATGATCTACTTTCTCGTGTATGTCCACATCTCGTCCTTCCTTCCATATCCTCTCGTATGCAACTTGGCTAACAAACGAATGTTGAGTAGCATCCTGATGATGTCGCTCCTTAGCACACTGTATAACGCAGGAGACATTCCACCGGATGGATGGTGGATACTACCGCTGATACCAGAATATGTACCTCCAGTCACACTCGTCCCCCGATTCATCCTGAATTTGCGAGCCCTTTATGCACGCGACCTTCAAGGTAGGCGGGGAAGCGACATCGACTCCGCGTTCGGTTTATCATCTGGATCTGCTCCTAGCGCTGCCGCAAGCGCGATCGTGTTCGCGGACGCTGGGCCGAACGAAGAGTTTGAGCAGGGCGAAGAAATTGAGATGGTAGAGAGGACTGGTAAAGATCGCGGTGCCGCTGTGAACGCGAACGTGTTTGCTGACGCTGGGCCGAACGAAGACATAGAGCAAGGAGAAGAAATCCAGATGGTAAAGAGGTCCGGGGAAGATCGCGGCGCCGGTAGTAGTGCGTGAGGGAATTCATTCTGCCGGGTTGTCGAGTCTGGTCTTTGGAATTGTATCCCGAGTATCCGTCTAGTGCATGTTGCTTATTTATGTACTGCGTTAGGTGCAGAAAATGGATACTCGATCATCGTGGCATATTTGGTGCAGGTCGATATCTTGAGGGGGTGTGATGGATAACGTCGTCTTGTTCAAAAATGCGTTTGGAAACACGCGAACAAATAGGCATTCAGGTCTAGAAAGACCAGGTAAGTCCAACAGCCCAGAAGTAAGGGTAGAATGCGTTACAATCAACATCCACTTTTCCTCCTCCGTCCTGTATTGAACATTCTGGTGTCGGATACGGGCTGCCCATGCAATCGTTCACCACATCCAAGGATACACGCTGGGTAGGCATAAAGCCCGGGTATTTTTTGCTTGGAAATAACACTCCGATACGCAGTTGCCGATAAGTTTCATCGTGAGCGGTGGTA
>JBBPRT010000263.1:0-15084 GCA_038093175.1 Boletus hoseneyae
TCTAAAAGAGGTCAGCGCGACTCGATAGACGGTTTGCCTTCGGTTTGCCTCGCGCTGACCTCTTTTAGACGGGCTGGTCACCAGACTAGTACCACTGGCAGCCACGTAATAATCAAGATATACGTCGGTTATGCTACTTTTATCTCAGAGCCACCACCTTCATTTTGGCGAGCGACTCGTCATAGAAATCCCACCATTACACTGGCACACACGCAAAAAAAGGGAAATCGGTAGCGGCCGTTTTTCTCTTGCACGACGATGTCTCCAGCCCTGATGCGGCACATGCGATCTCTCGCCTTGCATTGAGTTCCAGGCTCCCCTCTTAGCTGAAAGATATATCGTGTTTGCATTCGTTTTCTTCCAAGCCCTTGCACTGCTACTTTACATGGAGCTCATTTCCCACCGACGGTAAGCAGGATGCTTGCGATAGACAGGTCATTTTCCTTACAGATAGGCTCCCTCTAGGCGTACCATTTTGCAACAAAAACAACAGGCTTGATTGGCCAGCTTCCTGACATGTGTTTTGAGACAAAATCTGACAATAATTGCACGTTCAATGCATAAATCGCTCCTATGTGCGTTCATGAGAATACTCATCCCACGGGTGTGGACATGATGTAGTCCGTGCGATCATTGCCTTTTCAGTCATGACTCATGTGTGGTAGGCCACCACTTCCCAGAACGCCATCTGGCATCGAGTTCGGTCAGCCTAGATGGATTCCAAAGGTATCCTTACTTTCCTCCAGCCGTCGAGAGCAGCGAAATGATGTGCCTACCAATTGAACAGCTACTTTCACGGGCTGAATCCCTTCGCGCCAAGTTTGAGGAAGGCAGCGACAGCCGCTATATCGATGAGGCGATCGCCCTTGATCGCGAAGCACTAGATATCTGCACTCCTGATCACCCCCAACGATCTGCATGTTTGATTCAGCTTTCATGGCATATCTGGACCCGGTACAACGAACTCGGGGGAACAGAGTACATCAATGAAGCCGTTGACCTCGACCGAGAGGCACTCGCGCTTCTCCCACAAGGGCACCCAGACCGGTGGACATCTTTGAACAACCTCGCAACTGATCTCTGGACTCGGTACAAGCAGGTTGGTGGAGTAGAGGACCTGGATGAGGCCGTTAACCTCGACCGAGAGGCGCTCGCCCTTTCCCTACCTGACCACCCAGATGATGGGCCAGATCGATCTATGTCTTTAAACAACCTTGCAGCTCATCTGTGGACTCGGTACAACCATCTTGGCATGGTGGAGGATCTCGATGAAGCCATTGACCTCGACCGAGAGGCACTGGCACTTCGCCCACCAGGTCACCCAGAGCGGTCATCATCCTTGGATAACCTCGCAGTTCATCTGTGGACTCGGTACAATCAGCTGAGCGGAGTGGACGACCTCAACGAGGCCATTGACCTCGGCAGAGATGGACTGGCTCTGCGCCCTCCAGGGCACCCAGCACGGCCGATGTCTTTGAACAACCTCGCATCTTATCTATGGACACGGTACAAGCAGTTTGGCAGAGTGGACGACCTTGATGAAGCCATTGACCTTGACCGAGGGGCATTAGCACTTCGGCCACCAGGCCACCCAGATCGGTCGTCATCTTTGACCAATCTCGGAGCACGTCTGTGGACTCGATACAAGCGACTCGGCGGAGCAGGAGACTTGGAGGAGGCCATTGACCTCAATCGAGGTGCACTGGCGCATCGCCCACCAGGACACCCGCTTCGATCCGAGTCTTTGTTCAACCTTGGGATTTTTCTCCACTCACGATACAACCTTCTTGGTCAAGTGGAGGACCTCGAAGAAGCCATCGACCTTGATCGAGGCGCACTGGCGCTTCGTCCCCCTGGGCACCCAGACTGGTCAGCGACTTTGGACAATCTTGCAACTCATCTCTCCTCTCGGTACAAGCAGGTATGGGACTGTAGCTTAGGTCGTTATAAGTCGTACTCATTCCCTTTTCTATCCGGTTCACATAGTTGCATGAGGCAGAGGACCGAGAGGAGATATTCCGTGTCTATACTAAACTTGCACATGGGATGCAAACAGTGTCTTCAGATGATCTGACTGCTGCAAAGACGTGGGTCGATATAGCTGAAGAATTTCGTCACTCCACAACAATTCTCGCATACGCAACAGCTCTGAAATTACTTATAAATCATCTCGCTGCTCTCCCATCATTACCGCAACACCTCACCGTGCTTAAAGAGCTTTCATCGTCGCTCGCAGTCGATGCATTCTCCGCCTGTCTCCGTAGTCAATCTCTTACCAATGCAGTTGAGCTGCTCGAACAAGGCCGGGGTGCATTTTGGAACCAACTCACTCGCCTGCGTTCCCCGCTTGACGACGTCATTGCATCTGGCCCGGCAGGGAAGATGCTGGCAGCTGAATTCAGGCGTCTAACCTCACTTATTCGCAATGGTCTTGATTCACCCGGTGCAGACCAACATGATCGGGTGTGCCATCTGAACCTGGAGTTGCAAAAAGCCGTATCCAATATTCGGGAGTTGCCTGGTCACTCCCGTTTCCTTCTTCCGTCACTCTTCTCCGACCTCCGACGTGCAGCCAGTGGCGGACCTGTCATCATCGTGAATGCGAGCGAGTACAGCTGCGATGCACTCGTTGTCTTCACTGATCAGGATCCCGTCCACATACCGTTGAAAATTATAAGAGAGGATGTTCGAAAGCTGTCATTGAAGCTCCGCAAATTGATTGAGCTTGCGAAGAGATCGGACGTGTCAATGAGATCGGAAGTGTCAAGACACCTTAGCATCTTCTTGCGGGAACTCTGGGACCAGGTCGTTTCCCCTATCGCTGATTTCCTTCGGACCACATGTCCTCGTTACTCCCGCATCTGGTGGTGCCCCACGGCCGAGTTTTCTCTTCTGCCGTTGCATGCTGCAGCTCCGTACAGGAAAGGTCAACAGAATCTTGCAGGTCTCTACATCTCATCTTACACGCCCACCCTCCAAGCACTCATTCGTGCACGACAAAATTATCCCGATCCACCGAATCTAGTGAAGGAACAAAAACACTTCCTTGGCATTGGTCAAGCGAACGCCAGTGGTGCAAATGAACTCCTTTCCGTTGGTGCTGAACTGGCTAATATTGGTCAGTGCATCGATGGTCTCGCAAGGTTCACGTGTATCGAGGAGCAAGAATCATGCATTTCCAAGGTCAAGGAAGAGCTGAGCAAGAACGAATGGGTGCACCTTGCTTGTCATGGTATCCCAAACAGGAAACAGCCGCTCGAGTCCGCGTTCGCTCTCCACGACGGACGCTTCACAATCCAACACATCATACAGTGCGATTTGCGGAATCCGGAATTTGTGTACTTGTCTGCTTGTCATACGACTGTCGGAGACGAGGAGAGCCCGGACGAGGTGATCCATCTCGCGTCCGCGATGCAATTTGCTGGATTTCGTTCTGTCATTGGGACGATGTGGGCTGTGGATGATGCCGAGACCAACAAGATCACGTCGGTGTTCTATAAACATATAATGGATGAGTCGGGTCATTTGGCTCACACCCGTGCAGCGTACGCGCTGTGGAAGACGATGAAGTTGGTGGATATACCGCTTGATCAACGCATTCTATATATACATCTCGGTGCCTAGTTTTATGTCCATGGATCCAAATTACTAGTATGTAGTATAGTAGTCGATGATTACTTCAATACATTCAAGTTGTTCAAACTGGAATGAATACCCGAATTAGTAACGTCAGTTAAGCAGTTTGCCAATGGACAGCTTCTAGGTCTGAACGGTTTTCGGCCAGTCGTCTACACCCGCCTGTCACAGGTTCCCACCGGAAACAACACTTAGCTGGCTTTCATCAGTTTGTACAGGCGTCAGTATATAAGTATGAGGAAAAAGCGAGAGATTTCAATCGAGTGGCAGGGTCCACCCGGGGCAATCCCTTGGGATCACTCGTCTTCATGTGCGCACCCACTGATAGTGAATGTCCAACAATAGCGCTGCTATGTTGGGGGCATCGGCTGGTAACCCGAGGATTTCTACAACTTCGATTATATGCCACTGGATTTTATGCATTACAACAAATGATAGCATGATTGATACAGGTACATACACAGAAAACATGAGAACTTCAGGCGCTGACCTTAACGGCCTGCCAGGCTGGTCTAGTTGATACCGCATTCCACCATCTGTAATAATACATTCGTTGTAAAAATCCCGTCAGTGAGCAGAGGATCAGGAAACTCACCTCGCAACATTGTGCCTGTTTTCGAGTACGTTGCAACCGAGTTCTTCGATCACGATGGCTGCGTATGGAAGATGGAAGAGGTCTGCCAATGTTATGCTCTGCAGAAAGACGTTATTAAACTACCGATCTCAAGAAGAATAGGGCTGAAAACTCACTTCTCCAGCTAGGTATGCTTGTTTTCCGAGAATGTCATTGTATGAGTCGAGCTTCGCGTTCAGGTTGTCGAGATATTCGTTCACCCTGTCTTCATTTGCGGGCAAGCCCTTGTGTCTATAGTAACATGTAAGTCCTTTCGCACTCGGCGAGATTTTAATATATGTAACAACTTCTTGATGATCTTCTCCGTGGCAAGCCCCAAGGCATACGGATAGAAATTGGAATTCTCGATGGACGCGGCTTGTTCGAACAACGCCTCGCTGTGAGGATTAGTTGGCACGAGGCCCGGAGTTCCCTGTCCCTCGTACTTCTTGACAAGGTATCGGCAGATTGCGCGAGCCTCGTACAAGATAAAACCGTCGTCATCCTACACCGTGACAAGCGCGTCAGCTGTGCAACCGAGCGTACAAGGTGTAACCTCACGATGTATGGGACCTGACCAAACGGCTGGAACCGTTTGAACGCTGGCGTCTTGTGTTCCCCTTTGTACACAGCAACGTTGACGACTTCGTATGGTATCTCCTTTTCTTTGCACACTTCTGCTACGAGTCTAACGAGAGGTGCGACAGCATGACCATGAATTTTGAGAACCATGACGAAAGTGTTCGAGTAAGTCCGTGGGCTAGGATGGATTGAGATCTTTGCCCGAACTGCGCAACCACATACCCATTTTATACTCTAACCAGCGTCTAGTCCGGAAATTGCTTCATCAGCACCTGAGCTGTGTACATACCAGTGCTCCTAGCAATTCAATTTTCATGCATACTAGAAAGGATATCAAGCTGTAGCCTGTGAACAGACGAAAAGCGATGTGCGGAGACGACGAGGGCTTAGCCGAGTGCTTACTCATGAATAAGCAATTTGACGTAGATAAAGCGTTCGGACGTGTCCTCAGACGTCCGATCATTCCGTAGCCTATAAGGCACCGCGTTCAAGTTATGAAACTCTCATCAACGTGGCAGTGAGAAGAGGTGAGCACGTGACCTTTAGTTACCAATGTTTTACAACCCATCAACGTTTCAACACTCCCTCGGATGAGTCGCGCCGGTTTTTTTCCAGTATCAGCGCGGATCGAACACGAAGGAACATAACGACCAGCCGAGCGGCGTAGGAGCGCCTCACCAGTGTCACCACATAGCCTGACAGTCAGGGTCAGTTTCATCCAGGAAAATATCATTAACCCTTTCAATCACCCGACCTTGCAACACCCTCGCACTCACATCTTCTGGTCCCATGCGCGAGGTCTCTTAGCCAGTGCGCCATAGCTTGATGGCACAGAAGGATCTCGATGCATGAGATAAAGTTCAGATCACGCGTGCGCCCTCCAAATGCTGCTGCTGCTCAAAACATGTCTTCCAGTGCCAAGAGCTTCGAAGTGTAACAGTCGTTGAGTTGTGAGAACATGATCGACTGATCACTGATAATCCATAAGTACCTGTCATGATCGCACGGTGCGGGCATAGACTAGCATATCACGACCTCCGCTAACGGTGACCCCAGGCTAATGCAACTAAGTTAGCAACACCCGCCACGCCAGAGTTGACTTGACATCCCCATACTTTACTATTCGATACCGGGAGAGTTGTCGATCCACTGTTGGGTGCACTATCCTTATTTTCTTCCATTTTCACCTGGTTTGACCCCAAATCCATGAGTTGATTGTCACAGTCGAATCCCACAAATCTGCCGTATGAAGATATGGCTTCCCCTCGGGGATGATACTCTTCTTGGTCTTCTGTTCACTGTTTCATCCTCTGTGATATGATGGTTTCCCTGGCATCGGTATCGTCCCTGTCAGCAGATCACCTCGCAATCGCGAATTTTCCCACCTTCCGGCTACTGACTTGAGAGTGTTTGAGAAATCAGCTACCGAGTTGAATTCATGATACCATCATCAGGAAAGATCGTCCCACACGATGGCGATAAAAGGACGAAGGATGGCCAGTTTGGATTATCATCATCCTCCCTCCACACCCCTCGACAGAGTAAACAATGGTCTTGAAGTTGTACGGTTACCCTAGGTCTACTTGCACACTTCGTGTGGCACTGATCCTCAAGGAGAAGAACGTGGACTTTGAATTCTATCCGGTGGACCTTACCAAGGGTGAACACAAGGCCGCTGGTTTCGTTGCTAACCAACCGTTCGGACAAGTCCCGTACATCGTACGTACCACGCGAACATCGAAAATACTTAGATTGCTGAAGTCGATGACAGGACGATGATGGTTTCATCCTCTTTGAATCGCGGGCAATTGCTCGATACATCGCGACCAAATATGCTTCGCAAGGCACTGCTTTAATCCCTGCTGCGAGCGACATCCAGAAACTGGCCTTGTTCGAGCAGGCTGCGTCCATTGAGTCGTTCAACTATGATCCCTTCGTATCAGGTCTTGCTTGGGAACTCAAGTTCACCACGTGAGTCTTTGATCTTGGCACGCCGCAATGACTCTTGATCTGAGACAATACCAACAGGTGGTTGGGCGGAAAAACGGACAAGGCTCGGGTTGAGTCGCTCCACGCTCAGCTCAAGGCCAAGTTGGATGCCTACGAAATCGTCCTCAGCAAGCAAAACTACCTTGCAGGAAATGTGCGTGCTGTGATACATTTTGATCCACGTATCCAGCCACTAACCTGAAACATATCGTCGCTTAGGAAGTTACTCTCGCAGATCTCTTCCACTTGCCCTACGGCACTCTTCTCCTTGAGGGTGATATTGGGATCAACGAGTTCTCCAGCCGACCAAGTGTCAACAGGTAGGGTGATTGGTTTGTACATCGTGATTTTTCTGAGACATTCTGGGCAGATGGTGGGAGGCCATCAGCTCCAGGCCCTCTTGGCAAGCCGTCAAGGGCGGCATTGCATGAGCTGAGTTTAGCAACCAAAGAATCGTTGCATCCATTTTTGTACTGTACCTTGAAGCCCAAATTTTGTGAACAATAAATTTTTCGAATGTATATCTTTGACATCAACCGAGTTTTGAGGAACCTTGTTATCCTTTCACTGTCCACGTCGCGCACAAAGCCTAGAAAAAACAATCTCTCATCATGGGTTTGTCAGAACCGTACTATGTCCCAGGTGACGAATGCTGACCTTAGTAAATATTGAGCACAAGAAAGTAGCTCTTTTTTTTAGATTATACTCAGCTTCACCTGTTCCCTTGCATTGAGATCCATACAATGTATAAGAAGGTCACCTGTACATGCTGCCATGCGTTCGTTTCGCTCAACGGGTTTCGGAGATACCCCTCCCACTAACATTACATAATACAAATGTAGTTGTTCGTTTATTTACCTCGAGCTCATTCTTACTTCCACGCTACTTACTGCTACAAGTGCACCATGGACGATGTGGAGGACGACAAGAAACGATTCGACTCCGATGCACCCCACGAGGAGGATACGCAACCAGATCCTGAAGAGGAACTTATGTTAGACAGAGGGAACGGGAGAGTTTGGCTAGTCAAGGTGCGCATCAGTCCGATTCAGCCTAAGCATGAGTGCCAAAACGAGCCTCATTTTGCTTTTTTACTGTGCCCCTTTGAAGCCTCGTTCTCTTACGCGCGCGTCTCATGCTCATTTTGAAAGATACCTAAACACTTGATGGCACGATGGGCAGCTATCGATAAAGAAGACGTGCACCTCGCTACAATACGTATCTACCAAAACGTGGTCAGCTCTTCTGGACGATCACCACGCATATTCCTCTTCCTTCCTCCCGACCCGAACGACCCGACTCCTCGTGCACCAGCTCTGCCTTCATTTTCCCCAGATGCGGCATACATACCTGCTGGAGAGAATGGTATCCATGTGGATAGATACGAGTTGGATATGGTAAATGATGCCGTGGAGAACCAACTCGTCGTTGCCGAGCGTCCCAAAGACCCTGTCCCTCCTCCACCAGGGACAGCCGCAGCACATGCGTATAATCCGCGTGCACGGACGACGATTTTGACGGGTCGCATCAAGCACGAGTGTAGTTTGCGGCCTATTTTCAACGAATCGTACAGGCGGCAAATGCGGGAGAGAAGTAAGGCGTACAACACCCCACGAAGACAAATTCGCATGATCGAAGAGGCGGGCCTCAGCGGTGGTCGTGGCGGAATCAATAGACTAAGCAGTGGTGTGGCCACTGGCTCGTTCGCTGATATGATCGTCAGCTTCCATTTTCTTTGCCCAGGAAACCAACTTACTATTTTTTGATCAGAAAACTAAACCAAAACCAGTCAAAGGGACCTTTGAACGCATGGCTCGTTTACCGCGCAATCAATTACTGGATTTGTTGTTCCAACTTTTTCGCGAGCAACCGCGTTGGAGTTTTAAACCTCTAAGGGAGCGCACCCAACAACCTGAGGTTTACCTTAAAGAAGTATTAAATGAAATCGCCACCCTCCATCGTAGTGGAGAATACAACGGCATGTGGGAGCTCTCGGAAATCTTTTCCAGGGATGGGGTCAGTGTGGTATGCTTAGATCTTCGGTCTTATACTGAGTTGTCCATCATCATAGGTCAAAGCGGAGAATGTGCCTGGACCGAGCTCTGGGGCAGATGCTGATGTGGCCATGGATGATTATGACGATGACGACGATGATGACGACGACGACGATATGGAGGAGGTTTCATAGCCTGCAGATCACACTACATACATCATGCTGAGTATCCAACTCGATCATGCGCTGGTACTGCATTAATGAACTACTTTGGTACACACGAATGTACTATTCTCTAATAGTTAGAGTGCTTATAACACAGCAATCTTTAGACCGGCCCTTAATCGAACAAAATGTGAAATACATAGGCCTTTTTCATAGGCCAGTTTTAAAGTTTGCTGACGGCGTTTATATGTCGTGAATCATACGCACGTATTTTTGCGGTACCGCAACACGAGCCGAGTCACTGATGGGCCGCCCACTGGCCGATGGCATATATACTCCCTCGCATTCCGAATCCTATCAGCAAAGACCATAACCATAATGCCGATTTTCAACCCACCTCTTCTCGGTGACGAGCAAGGAAATTATAGGATACACCTAGTAGGAAACAGTGGTATGTCAATTCCGCATGAGTTTTTCATGTTTCAGTGGCCTCGAGGGAGAGCTCTTAGGGACGGGCAAGGTGAGTTGCGCGAAACTCTCCTGAAACTTACCAAGGTATACGTCCCATCCATGATAGTCTACTCTCAGCGTCTACCTTTCCGGGAAGTTGAATATTCCTCACATTTCCCTCGATGAAATTGCCTGGAAACCCGAATGGGAAAGAACGCAGGCCGAGGAATTCAAAGAAAAGATTACCACATTGATGGCGTGGCACACTCGGGGCTGGATTATTGACGGCGACTATCGGGTATTGGGAACATTGATACCTGATAACGCCACAGACATTATCTGTAAGTTTCCTCAAGGGTCGTGCCATGCCTCCGACTTACCCTTTGGATTCAACAGGGTTGGATCCACCATTATACTATTACTTTCCTCGTCTCCTCTGGCGCACGTTCATGCGCCGTCTTGGTCTCACCCCTACATGTGCCGAAGGATGCAAGGAGACTTGGGGAGAATTTTACTTGAAAAAGGGCATCGTCCGATTTTGCTTGACCCATCATGCCATCGCCAGGACCAAGTATATGGCGTGGCGTTCACGGATGGGGGTCGAAGTCGGAGGGAAGATGATATGTTTGGATGAATCCCGTGGTGAGCTGGCGGAATGGAAGGAGCGTCTGGAGCATCACGTTCGACAAATGTAGTCGCAGTACGCAGTATCACTTGAAGTTGCAGGCTCATCATGAATATGACTGTTTTTCGGATCATGATGTTTTCCCGGTACCGGCCCGGGGTCGTGTGGGTCCATTGACAACACATTTACTAGCCGGTCGCTGCGTCAACTGATCGGGTTGCTATACATACCTCAGTTCGCTCTCCGTGACCCGAGAAGCATAAGCTTCTTGAAGTGGATTAGCAATGAAACCTTCGATAACAATGACCCGCTAACGCACCAGCCGAAGCCCTGCAGCTGGCAGTGTGGCATGGACTGCCATATTGCATCACGATCAGAGTATGTGTTCAACACAAGTTTAATTGCCAGTACATACCAACATGGCGCACCAATGACCTAAAATGGACGTCAACATTTCTTTTGCCAGGAATTTAAAACCCTTCCTCGTTGCCCCACAAATGGATGAGCCATCTAGGCAAATCGGGAAGTTACAGCATGCGTGCCGACTCGCTGGGGCTCCGCTTTCGTCGGGTAAGGATTTTGCGATGTAAATTGAATACAGGACAAGTCTGACTCTGAGTCTCTCAGCATCATGAATGAAAGTTCTGACAGAAAATGGAAAAGAAAAATTTGCACCAATCTGAAGCGAGTAGTAGCGACCAATCGGTTGCGGGTGCAAGTGAGTACTATCGCCTTTTGTTGCTGTATCTTAGAATGATTTTGTGCCACAATGAATGCCTCTCTGACAGATATGGATCTGGACTTGAATTTGTTCAGGATCTGTACTACCATGGCCAGATGGCCCTCACGGTATCAGATGGGCCCGACTAGGCCATCATATCTGTCATAATCAGACTCAGGTTGTGACGGAATATTCCGTAAGGTTCCCCGTGTCGTGGGTCAATATTGAGCTGCCTTGACGTTAAGCCTTGACGACGTACCCGTCGTAACCCTGGGTCAAGAATAAAGAAATCGTCAGCGGAATGCGTTATCCCGTTCAAATCCCCTACTTCTCACTGCGACCAACTCAACTGGGTGTTTCCACCACTGCCACACCCTGTGGGTATCTGCGCAAATGACCTTCTCGGCGGGTATCTCGTGCGTCCCATTTAGCGTTCGAGGGGTGTATCTGCTGAGATGGCATTTGTCTCTTCGCAGGTTGGGACCTATGCTCTTGGGGTTCGTGCTAGATACCATCCTGTATGGTGTGATGGTGACTCAATCACTCGTTTATTATTCGTGCTACAAGAGGTACGCTCCTTCTGGTTGACTTGGTGGTGGTGGAAATAAAATAAAATTTCCACCGCAGCGATGCACGTTGGCTCAAACTTTTCGTACGATCAATTTCTTTCGGGCTATGTCTCTGAGCCTTAATGCCTCTTAGGTTGCATCTCTACTTGCTTTGGACACCTTCAACGTGGTTTTAGAATTAACTTATATGTATAACACTCTGATCACTCATTTTGGTGAGTGCGGTGGTACCGTATTACATGAACACTTACCCGTCATTTAGGGGATTCGAATGTGTTGCTGATAGCGAATTGGGGTAAGCTCCTCGTTACAAGTCATGTTTACAATGGTTGACAGGTTCACGTAGTCTTCTCAACCGGTAAACCGTTGTATTATCCTTGTTAGCCACGTATTAAATTTTCCGATATTCTCAAGTTCCTGGCACGACTGTGGGTAACGAACATTTCGTGTTCTTATTTGTTTTTAAATTTCCGAGCAGGGCGTCACCTCGGCTCTAGTACAGCTCTTTTTTGCGTGGAGGATAAGGATTCTCAAGCAAAATAGACTGCTTGTGACTGGTATCACCGTCCTCGCGTTAGTAGGGATGCGTAAGTCATTCGTTCTCGTGTCATATATTTGAAACGATCTTCTCATAGTATCTGGCATTGGCACATCTATCGCGATCAACCTTGTGCCTACGTTCACGGAGTTTCATAAATTTGAGACTATCGTTATCATGTGGCTATCTGCATTAGCTGCAGATAATCTTCTCATCACAACTTCTCTTGTTCTGTCTCTGGTATGTTATCCGTGATCCTTCGGCGTCAAATAACGACCTTTGAAGAGGGAATACCGCACGGGATTCGTCGACACTGACCATATGATTAAAAAAATCATACGACGTTTAGTGTTTTTTCTTCGAAACTTGAACACATCTTGATGTAGTCTTCTCTTCAGTTACTCTGCATACTGGGCTGTTGACAACAATCTGGACAATCATCGGTCTTTCGGTGTATTTGGCACTAGTAAGTATCACATTTTACACGGCGTCGTTCGTATGCTAACGCACCTCAGACTGACGGCATGTTCGTGGCTTCCCATTTCCTTGTCGTCCTTGCTAATCTCTTTGCATAGGCATCTTGTTTTTGTCCTGCCGCTGGCAAAGTTTTACACTAATTCATTATTATCAACTCTGATATCGAGAAAACGAAGTTCAGACAATGATAATCTCGACTTCACTGTGGTTGACGTGTCTCGTCACTTTTCGGAGCGTCGGGTCAGCAGAAGTCGTGATGCCATGCATGCCACGAACACAAGCTGACCAAATCTTCGTAAAACAGGAGAATTTCTTGCCATCTGATTCGCGAGACGGGGTTCGTGTTCATGAAAATCTGCTCATCACCCCGAACTCTTTCACTCCGGCTGATATGTAATCATATAGATCCACACAGACATCATTTTCGAGACCATCGGAGTAAAAAAGCTGCAAGATCAGATGTCCAAGCTGCGAAATAATTATGACAGTTCGCTTTCATCATGTTCACTCGCAGCAACTTGAACTACTTGAATCCATGGCGGGCGCTCGAATTGTTCTCGTTTTGCTCCTCGCATTCGTAGGGATGTTGGTCGGGACCAATTTGGTTCGGATGTCGTATGTCCGAAGCCAATGTATCATGTGTATATCGATGTATCCTTATTAACACACGGAACGACAGCCAATAGAAGAGTCTTATGGGAGTACTGGTGTGTGGTTTACGTTTACTAAGTGCCAGCAGACCAAGATTCTTGGAACTTCATGATCCTGGATCATGCTTCCAGCAGCTTTTCGTGTTTTCTCCTTTTTCGCGGGAATGTCAGAACCGCCCTGTCGATCAACTATCGATTAACAAGTACAAGGGGGTTGCTTTGCACAAACTCAAGAGTCACGGTCAACTAGTGGTATGTTGATATTTCTTCACGTGACGACGGCGCGCTCAAAGTTATTAATGTCAAATTTAATAATGAATGTTTGAACTCGCGCCTTCTGTGCTTCCAGCTTGTTCATATTTCACTACATCCCTTCTTGGTTACTCATACCTCCTAATCCGCCTTCATGATGGCAAATATCTTCTTGAAATTACTTTTTACCCACTGGCTTGCCTTCCTAGACACTTTGCAACAATTCTTTTGGAACTTCAACTACACCACGCGACCGCTGTTGGCGACCGTTTTCCCGGGTCTCATCGAGGGCGGCGCCGAGTTGTCACCCATCGTTCATGTACCGTGGAATCGCGATCCCTCAGACTATATCAACACCGTTGACCTTGCGACGATGTGTCTCGCTCCCATGATTCTTCAACCGCCTTTGATAATGAATCTTTCTTGTGGTGTTGACCGCCCAGAAGGCTTTGATCTGCTAGACGATGCCTCTTCAACGGAATCGTCACATTCCTATTCTTATGTGTTTCTGGATATCCCCGTTTGGGGACCCGCTGTTCCCGGCGAGGATGTGCCGACGGCGTCACATGATGAGGTACGTTGTTTTGCCCCCTCACAAGGTATCTGACTTGGTCGCGACACAGGACGATGATGCGCAAATGAACATGACTCCTTACGGAGCCCGCGGGCTTAGCTTTTGTCCCATCTTGGTTGCCATCGTGTACATTCACTCACTGGTGCATTTGTACATGCTCTTGATGGTACGCACCTTGCGCTTGCTCGACGCATGCCCGCTGACCGCGGGATGAGATACCATCCGTGATCAATCACTGGTTCGAGGATGTTTTGGTTTACGACTCGTTAGACCCTGCGTGCCTACTGCATTTCTCCTGGTTCCTTCATGCAAGTTTGTGGACGGCACCATGGCACCCTTTTCGATACGGCCTGCGCAAGACTGTCCCGTGGCTTTACCGGCACTTTCGACGAGCCACTTATCAATCAGCCCAACTTCCAATTCCACGCATCGTACTCATACGAGTAGATGGAGAAGCGGTCCCGGTTAATGTTTCCGAAGACCATCAAGCGAAGGCTGATGCCGACATATGGTCGTCTCTCGAAACGATGAACATGGAGGTGGGTGACGGCCGAGCCGTAACATCCGGAAATCCTCGGGAATTCACACCAATACCATCCCTGGAATGCGAGCAGTTGCCTACGCGAGCAGTTTCTCACCAGGGTAGAGTCGCGAAAGCGCAGGGCGGCAGCGTCGGACCCGAATCGCTCGCATCTGAGTTTCCTGATGGTGACCCTCAAATTATCGTAAACGAGATCCCATTGGCACAGGAGGAATTTTCTCCTGGGGGCGGAAACAAACCTTCACATTCTGTTGAGAAGGATATCTGTCCAAGTGAGGATATTGTGGTAATGACAAGCGATTCTTGCGATGTCGACGAGGTCGACTTCGAACATATGGCTTTCCCCCGAGCGGGGGGCAACGACGTTTGCCAAGGCGATACGGACTGCCATGAGGGACGAGAAGACCCAGACCAGGACGAAGCCCTCAACTCAGGGAGTCTCGTTGATGATCGTCGTCCTGACGAATCGGAAACATTATTGGAAATCGTAATCGCGACGAACTCATCCGTGGCATCGCAAGAGACATCAGCTCCTGCGAAAAATGTGCGGTTCGCTGTTTGCGACGACGCAGGCGCAGTAGACCCTCGGCAGGCCTCCTTGAGCGCTTCTCATATAGACGAAGATTCTGCCTGGCCTGGGCCACTCAATGATCCAGTTGAGAACGATGGTGTCGGACCGGTAGAAATCCCTGTGGTGCCTTTCAACTCC
>JBBPRT010000264.1:0-15073 GCA_038093175.1 Boletus hoseneyae
GTTTGCATTCCTGTCGGCGTGCCATACAGCGGTGGGGGACAGCTCGACGCCAGATGAGGTGCTCCATCTCGCTGCGGGGATGCAGTTTGCGGGGTTCAGTGGGGTGATTGGGACGCTTTGGAGGGTGGATGATGCGGTCGCGCATCAGGTCGTGACTCGGTTTTACAAGGAAATGTTCAAACGGCCGGTGATTGATTTTGAGCATGCAGCTGAGGCGCTGAACGTCGCAGTGGTGGAGTCGGCCCAGGAGGTGTCGTTGGAGAAGCGGATCGTGTTTGTGCATATTGGAATTTGAGTTCTTCAATTGACGTAGGTAGTTTGTTTTCTCCTCGTCTGGTGGTTTCGCGTATAATGATTTGTCTCTTTCAGATTTGCTTTTGTTAAATTCCCCGACTTCGACTCGGATAAGGAGACGAGAAGCAAGTTTGTTGATGCATCATGATCGCGATGTGTGTCTGTGTTCAATTATGTTGTAGTATCCCGACTTTGTATCCGAAGGTTTTGATTGAAGGACTCGGATGCTACATGTCGCGTCACATACAAAGCTTTTATGTAAGACAGGTATTCTGCTGGTATTCGAGAACGGAAAGCGGATACTACTGGGCGCAATTTTTCTTGTGGGTTTTCCAGTCCTTTACTTGGCACTCCTTAGAACAATACCTCACCCTCTTACATTTACCACACTGCAAAAGCGAGCCCCCTTGTTTCCCACACGCTCTGCATCCACCTTGATCCGGAGCGAGCGCATCCGACATCATCCCTACCTTCTCCAGATACGGAATCGCAAACAAGGGGCTAATGGCCACTCGCGTCATATACGGAGCAAGGGACTCGAACTGTTGCGGGAATGTCTTCGTCCCCACCCCTACACCACAGGAGCAGAAAGGACTCTTCTCTGGATCTGCTCCGGCATCCGGATACAATGGAATAGTTCCATGCGTCAAGTATTCACAACAAGGTCTGTGGGTCCAGGTCCGACACCGTTCAACGAGTAGGGGAAGAAGGTAGCGCCAAGCTTCTGATTCTTCAGCGTCAATTTTGATCGCGACGACACCAAGCACCTCGATATTTTTCAGCTTATCTTGAATAGTTGCCGTCCCTGGAGCGACCCAAGCATCAGCGACGACGGTGTGTGAACCAAGGTCGAGGCGAATATCAGTGACAATAATGACAGCGAGAAGGTCTCGTGTAGAGGTGTTTTGCAGTGCGAAGACAGACCGGACTGGGCCCTGAACTCCAGCAGCAGAAAGCAACAGGCTGTGAAGAGACTCTTTCAGGTTCACAAGAGTGTCCTTGGCTGCTGGGGATTTCATTTCCCGTAACGTACGCTCCCTGTGAGAGAACATAAGGGAGACGTGCGGGTTCAACCACTTTGATGCTCCGGGAGTTTCTGATGGCTTGAGCGGAGGGCAACGATCTAAATTCACTCGGTGGACGATCCACGATGCTGGGACTCCGCCATCGAGCACGGTCCAGAACCTCTTCGCGATCCTATCTTCATTTTGAATGTCCATGGACATCGCTAGTGGCGTAATGAGCTGTGAACGTATCAGTACGTGCTTTAATTATAGGCCAACAACCAACGAACCTCTATGTACATCGACTTGCGAGCAATACGAAGCTTTGTGTTTGTGATATCCACTGGCAATGGGAAGTAAATATCCTCTTTATACTTGTCGATCCACAAGGAAGCCCCGTTGGTCGGCGCCGATTCGATTTTCACAGATGAGCCGGCCGCTAGCGAAGCTTGACCAACTGGATCCGAAATCTCTACCCGAATCACGAACGAACGAATCTCGGTACGAGACTCGTTCATTTGAACAGTGAAAGCCCGCTTATTGTCCTGAAGCACTTGTCTACACGAATCCTTCGTAGCCGAGGGAGAGACTGGTGGAGAGGGGGGTTCAGCAAGTATGTGGACATGTCGTGCGTCTTCTAGCGGTGCGCTGAATATAGCTTCGAGTAGTGATGGGCTGAAAGAACGTGGCGAAGGACGAGTCCTAAACCCAACAGTTGCGTTGTACGATAACAACAACGAACTTGATGGAGCAGAAAAGAAAACAATCAACGGAGAAGTCGACTCCCCTTCCTTCTCTTCCACAACGGTCGCAATTTTCGTCTGACCTCTTCCAACGGTTTCGAGTCTTCCATACACAGCAGAAATGTGCGCGAACACGTTCCATAGGTTCGCGTTCCTGATCTCGCACTGGAGAAGGGGTGTTCCCGCACGGCGAAGCTCGGATTCGGCAGCGGCGATCTTGCTCCGGGGGATCACCAGGACGACCGTGACCACTGCTGGAACCGCCTGCCAGTCATTGAAGATGGTGGACTTCGTTTGAATGCGGAGATTGCGGATATAAGACTGCTCCATAGAGGTGAACGTGACGATATCCAAGAGGTGAAAGTGACAACACATCTCCTGGTAAAAGTTGGAACCTAGTACCAGGCTGGTATCCTGCATGACTCCATCGTCAAATTTCTCCATGACAAGAGTCCAGTCTGTTTGAATCCGAGATTTGATATGGTTCAGCAGCTGTACGAAGCTTCGACGAGTGTAGTGTACAAGAGTCGGTTCGAGGAAGGCCCGGGTGGGTGATAGAGACATATTTTGCAGCTGACGCGCCATGTTCTCATCGGAGAACATCTTCAGGTAAACCTGGAACAGAAGTCGACCAAGCTGATCCGGTGCGAATGATATAGGATGGTCGCCACGAATGGCTTTCCAAACCAACTGTTCATGGTATTGCGTTCCTGATGGGTTGAAAGCATGCAGGAGGGTTTCGTGAACATTCGAGCGAGTCGTGAACCGTGATAAGAAGGCAGAGGGGATGACCCCCAAGAGAAGCGAGATAGTTTGCATGTCACCACACAGTCGTTCCAAGACGACCGTCGAAGGTGCATTACCGTAGGAAAGTAACGCTTCGGTATATAGTGTTGCGCAAGGGGATTTGGAGAGGATAGGAACCGTAACCACCAATAGGTTGAGGAGTCCAACATGATCAGAGATGTTGGATGTGTCGATCACGTTGAACGTCGTAGGGGCGGGGGTGGAAGCCCCTCCTCCGTACTGGCTTTCCTCGAACTCTATTCTCGAGACTTTCCACGGCGAGCTCAAGATCGGAGTGGCAATGTTCCCGTAAGAGTTGAGATGGGAAAAAGCCTGGCACAGCATCAGCGCATCGCCAGCGAACATCCGAATGACGAGCTTTGATGATGCCGGGGTAATCCTCAAGAACTTGATGACCGAGGTGCACCACTGAGAAAACTGGCTCCGCGCTGCTCGTACCAGCTTCTGCTCCAGCAGTGTGGGTGTCTCACCATGGTCGGCCGCAAATGGCTCAGCGAGATGAAATCCCGCGACTGGGTCAGTCCCATAGTGGACAGCGAACTCCTCTCCTGAAATAGAAAAGGCAAACGTAGGGTTGACGAACGTAGCCTGCTCCGTGTTATGCAAACCATCGTCTGTGATCCCAGTCAACCAGAATTTGCGGAACTGCTCGGCGACTACTTTCACGGCAACTGGCACAAGCGGTCCAGCGGAACGAGAAGACGTCAAGACAAAGCCGTCGCCAAACCTATCATTGACTTCTTTCATGCCATCCAAGAAAACTTTCTTGAACCGTTTGTAGCGGTCTGAAGAGTAATCGGCTGTTGCGACGTATAGGCTCCAGATCCGGTGAAGTTCTGCCAGGGTGCGCTTGTCGCAAACAGTCAGAAAACGTGCATATGGACCAGCGTTCCACGATTCGAGATCCTTTGCTAACGTCACCAGCTTTCGACACTGCTCGACGAGCAAGGACAGCGACTCTTGATCCAACACGAAGTGATAAAAGACATTCCATATAAGATCCATCCTTTCCTGAGCGCCTTCGTCAGCCAAGAGCGTGAACAGCAATGCGTTGCGTGCTGATCGAGATGGATATTCAAGCCCAATGAACACAAAAAAGTGTGGTGGCACCTACCAAGTACTGCGGGTTCCACATCGCAACAAGTTACGTCCAGTTTCTGTGGCTCTACACAAGTCGGATTAGAATGCCCACAGTGCTAGTGAATGGGACGGCGAGGTAGTACCCACCAATATCGGAATTCGTCTCACTTGTATGTACTGTGTACAAAATGTGTCGAGGATCGCCACAACCCAGGAGCAGAATATTTGCTTGTCGTTCAGGGGGGAGGTGTTCAGTTAACCGTACAGCAGACGTGTTGCCAATTGGATAAAAGTATGTTATCCCACGAAAGAACAGAGGATGTGACATCTTGATCGACGAGGGGTCGCACTGATGCCAAGTTGAGACTAAGAGCCTGCAATGCTCAATTTTTTTTGCTGACAACTGCCAGTGTTGGTCAAGTTCAAGGTCGCGATACAGTAACGCGATCGATATGATTATGACCACAGTTATTCTGGCGCGTTTTTTTTTCTTTTTGTTTATTGATTTGCGTAGGTTAACTTTTTTTCACCACCCCAGAGTACTACCACACGTAAAGAAAGCAGACGTCCCGATTTCATGAGATCCTAACTTGAACGGATTGACGAGGTTGCCCATGAACTGCACATTCGTGCCAGAGAGAGGCGGTTCACCACTTAGTGCCTAGGCTGAGGGGATGAAACGAAAGATGCCCTCAGTCCGTGGAACTCAAAAACACGCTTCCCGAATAAATTTGTTGGCGAAGTCGGTGCAAAATTGGTTGAGGGATTCACATGTTCTGGGGGCCAGGAAGATCAAAGAGGCCGATGAAGATGTTGAATTCACCACAGCAGAGGCGTTGATTGATGTGCTTGTTGGGCCAGGCAATCAGAAGGAATAGAGGGTCTTTACGAGGCCGCCACGATTATCGGAGACACCACCGGGGTCGAGAAAGACCGTGCAAAGCTCCTAGATGAAGGCTTGCGGCAATACATCCGAGTCGTTACGTCCACCATTGGAGCGAGCACCAGTACCAGCATGCTGGTTGTCTTGTCAGCCGTCACTCGGCTGCATTCGAGATTGTAATCCAGTGACTTGTTCCCGCATAATTGTCCTTTGTCGGTGAGATGACGCTCCATATATTTTCCAAAGCGTGATGCGTTGGGGTCAAAGAGGGTGCAAGCGTTGCCAAAGGACGAACTCTGCGAGAGGTTGCAAGCTTGGAGCAATTCTTTCCCGGATTGGAAGCTATGCGGCTCTAGTTTCACCGCTACAGAGGGGCACGACATTAGTATAATGTAAGCACTTGAACTAACCATGAGACGGGTCCTGGACTGTGCGCTTCGTATAGTAGTGGGCATTGTGGGCAAGCTGGAAGATGTGTGGTGGAGGGGTCTTGTTCTCCACCGTGCCCTGGTAGTGTGGCCGCCAGTGTAATCTGAAAAGATGTACTTGCGAGGATTCCCCAGGCGAAGCGAGAGCAAACATCTTTGTTTTTAAATGGATGGCGGGAATGGCTTGACGAGGCTTGGTGACGAGAAAGCAGAGACGATTTTGGTTGGTCCTCAGTGCCAGGTGGGCGAGGCTGATGCATGCTGGGACGTCGACGGTGAATACGATGGCGACTCGCAGCTGGAACATGCCCTGGGTGATATTTTGAGGACAGCGTCGGCATTTTGGGAGACGGTTAATGAAGACGAGGGCGGGGCATCCAAAGGTTTTTAATGGAAGACTAGGTGGTGGACTTGAGTCAATGACCGGAGCCGCTACGGAGTCGGACACTTTGAGACCCAGATAAACCATGGGAGCACTACCACACAAATCTAGCAAATGAGTTTGATATAATACAGAGACAGGATCACTATACGCGAAACCACCGGACGAGAACCTTCGTCAATTGAAGAACTCAAATTCCGATATACACAAACACGATCCGCCCTTCCAACGACGCCTCCTGGGCCGACTCCACCCCTGCGACGTTCAGCGCCTCAAAATCAATCACCGGCCGTTTGAACATTTCCTTGTAAAACCGAGTCACGACCTGATGCGCGACCGCATCATCCACCCTCCGAAATGGGTGATGAGGCTGGATCGACGACTGATGGGGGATAGTGGTGCGCATTCACGTAGTCGAACGGTTGTAGCTGAGATTCTAGATGGGATGTTCGCACCAAGGGCAGAGCCGGAGATAAACCTATGCCTGCGTGTCAGGAAGGTTGTCTGATATGACGACGGGTGATGTAAATGATCGGCTAGTCGATATATCGATAAACCCTGGAGGTCCGAGAACAACAACAGGATCGGATGCGGACCAAAACACAACAAGGGGGGCGTATCGAAGAATAAGAAAGGAGATAGACAATGTCTGGAGAAACCGGCTGGCACGATTAAATGTGTCTCTGACGCAGACAAGTTCCGAGTAATATTTCTGGGCGTATG
This sequence comes from Boletus hoseneyae, assembly GCA_038093175.1. NCBI lineage: Eukaryota > Fungi > Basidiomycota > Agaricomycetes > Boletales > Boletaceae > Boletus > Boletus hoseneyae. The sequence goes on from JBBPRT010000264.1 coordinate 6,345, forward strand.
GAGCATCCGTAGCCTCCTGTTACTTGGTATCTGGCAGTGACATGGATAGTCGGACTGTTTGGTGAACTACCTCCACTGTCACTCGCCTAGCGTGTAATTGAAGATCTCCACAAGTCGGAATGACTCGGAACTACAAACGGGAAATCCACGCGCTAGACAGAAAGATGATAGCATCCAACGAGACGTATCGATATACAACAGGGGAATCCGATCGCACCGACGAAGCCCCTCGTGTATATCCAGGCACCCCACGTTTACTACAGATCAGACTCTATGTACCTCAGACACTCCAGGCCAAGCACCAATTTCCCTGCATACCTTGTCCCGTTGTTTACATGCTATCTGCAGCCTTGGAAAACGAGTTCATTCGCTCTCCGAAATGAGTGCGACGATCATACTATGCAGAAATGAGCTTAGACGGCGAACATACAAGGGAGGATACAGACCGGTAGAGGTAATAGAAGAAAGACAGCAGATAGAAGCCGAGTTTTATAAAACTCTCCTTCTTGTGTCCAGAGAGCGTGCGGAATATTTCGGTAGCGTCGTACATGTGGTTCTTGTTTCGTATCCTGTGTACATGAATACCATGAATGAGCACGTGGTCGCAAGACGTACTTGTTGGCGTTGTAGAGGACGAGCGGAAGATTGAGCAGGAATGCAACCCATTGACCCGAGAGCAGGAAAAGCAGGGTGAGGAAAGCGTGAGCAATGTTTTCTGGAAGAACAAACTGGTTGCACATGATTAGTGGACGGAAATAAGCACAGCCCATCAATCCAGTACCTGGTTGAGCTTGTTGCAGAGATCTATTGGATTAATGTAGTCGCATTCGAGATCAGAAAACATGATGATCTATGTTGCACGTTAGACATGGTTGGGCGACTCCGAGGCGACGTACGAAAAAGACCATGGTGAAGAGCAGGCCAGCGGCCATAAGGACCGAAAAAAGGAAGAGCCAGCCTGTTTAAACAGCTGAGAAGCGGTGAATGTGAGCACGCTGAATCGAAGACGTACCAGTTCCGAGCATGTCGTGTCAAGCTGGTTCTGTTGTGAGTCGTGGTCGGGTTGACGCACGCGCTGGTTTTCTGCCACACGCCAAACAAGCGCACACAACGTCTTCAAGTTCCTAGTCGGCCGTTTTCTTTCCCGAACCATCATCATCATCATGTCCCTCTTAGCCCGTCTTTCTACCACTACCGAAGGCGGCCCAGTACGTCCAAAATCTGCAAACCGAAACTCGCCTTATGTGCGTACTATACGATTCGCATCCTCCAAGGCTGTCCATTGAAAAAATAAAATAAAAATGTCCATCCTTGGCTCTTCTCTGCACACGCGCGCTCTATCGCACCAGGCTCGCCCCTCTCGTCCTCCAAAAGGCGATTCAGACGCACAGTGGTCCCACGACTTGTATGAAGACCCTGACAAGCCCTCACTCTCCTCTCGTTTGTCCGCTTCTGCCGCCACCCTCCGCAAACCCGATTCCACCCTAGTTCAACGCGCACTCAGAGAAGCCACTGCCACCGGGGGGATAAGCATCAAGGGAGCGAGTTCGAGCACCCACGGAAACGTTGTGCAGGTCGATGGCCTCGTCAAAGGCACCACCCCTGCAGATGTCGAGGTATGCTTTGTCCTTTCTCATCGCTAAGCATGTTCCGACATCCGACAGGCCATCTTCCGACGGTGTGGTCCGATCATCTCCTCCGACCTCGTGGACAACCAAGCATCCGAAAACGTGGCTGTCCGACTCACCTTCAAGCAGGCTGCACATGCTGCTGCTGCTGTTGCCAAATTCGATAAACAACCCGCAGATGGTCGTATACTCCACGTCGTAATCGTAGGTACACAATCTGTCGGCCTTTCTGGAAGACTTGGTGGCGTCAATTTGGTCAACGAGAATGGAAGCGTTGATGTTCTAATGGGCGCGGATGACAATACTGGATCGTGAGTCTTTGTTGCATCTGTTCTTGAAGAATCACCCAAATACATTCCGCGAATAGAAAAATGCGCTCAGATTCCATCATGAACACGGATCCTCGTGCCACGGTCCTTGTCGTACCACCGGGCGCAGATCCCAAGGCGTACAGTCAACAGAATAACTCGCGACCCGATGCCCATCGGTGGCTACGTGGTTACGGAAGGAGAGGATCCGGGCGGGGTCGACGGGGTGGTGGAGGTGGCGGTGCGTCCACCATGGACGTTGATTGAGTGGGTTGAGATTATTATGTCGGCTTAAAAACTGCTCACTTGAACACCATGGGATTGTCACATGTTGGGTGCATCTTCTTACGCACATCTCAGTACTTTACAGAATGGCTATGTATTTGTTCTGCTTTGGTTTGTTCTTGCTGTAATTTGGTGAGCAAGGTCAGGAAACATCTTGTCGCTTTCCGATTTGATTGTAGTTTCGGACATCACTCCTACAGGTTAGAAATGAGTATTGTCATAGACATGCCAATGGCGCTCGATAGCGCCTGCTCGGAGCTGGACGTTGCTGCATACGCCGATGTACTTGTTCCTTACAACTGCGTTTGCGTTGTCGGCCTTTACGAGTGCACGGCGTATTGCTTGGCTTCTCGTGGCGTTGGACGATCAGTGGACAAAGCCTTCATTATTCCGAGTGTAGTCCTTCCCATTGCGTATTGTGACTGGTGACGCTTACCGTCCTTTGCACAGAAATGTCTCGTCCTTTATTTCTCCATCACATTTTCTACTATTAGAGATACATCTGCGGTCTGTTTGACCGAGAATTGACCCCCTGGGAGCAAGGCGGACGTGGGGATCCCTCGATATATCTTGTACTGTCTACGCCAACGAAACCGGTTCCCCGTCGGGGTACGTGTCATTCCATACCAGACCTGACGACGCCCCAGGTTTGCAGAATATTTGCTCTGGTGTGGATGCCGCTATACTTGGTGAGGCTCGTTCATATGCCACTTTCCCTCTCTTGATCATGCCCACCGATCCATCATAGTGCGCAATGCGTTGCTGTTCACCGTTCTCGCCGATGGTAGTGTTCTAGACACGTTTTACCACATGTTTGTCGACCAGCGCGCACCGTCCGTGCTTTCGGACAATGCTCCAAGTTCGTCCATTGTCCAGTCCTTCACTGCACGCATCGACGTCACAGACCGCAGCGTACGAGCAGTCCTTGCAAACGCGCAAACAGATCCCACCGCCAGGCCCAGCACCTGCTCGCCACGGACCCGACGCGTGCGAAACTGCGGATTGCAAGGCGGTCATCACACATCAGAGGTAAGTCCTGCTGTTTGCCAGCATGATGAATCGTCGATGCTAACGCCTTGTTGCATTGTCGTACGTCAGACCCGAGTGCGATCTCTCGAGTCGGTTTGGATCCTCGTCCTGGGACCCCAACGGCATGGCACCCCGATGCTGGGGAGCATCCACCGACCGGTGCCCCGTTCCAAAACCTTGTCGGTACTCGACTTGTGCAACACCCTACCCGTATACGCTGATACATGTCAAATAAACGTTGCACCTCCTCTTGTGCTTCGCAGCAGGCGCGACTCCGGATGGCAAAGCGGAGGGGTGTTTGCGCTGTTCGACGTGCCAGGTCGCGTATCTCTATATCATCGTTGCACGTATGTGTTTGGCCATTGGCTCGCATGCCGTAGTCGCGGACGCGTTCGTGGCGCCGGGTACGCCTGTCATACGAGCAACACAGGGGATTGTACTGCACGGTGCGTCCGCGTCCGAGTACACGGGTGGTCCCGGTCGTGGCCGGCCTCGAAATCCACCGGCAGATGGGCCACTGAGAGGCGTGGTTCCATCTGCTCCCGCGCCTGACGTGTCAGACGTGGTCGACAAGACGACGTGCGCCTATCGTTCCTCGGAGGGTGGGGGAGTTAAAGTCTGCTGTGTACCTGCAGCGCAGGTGTGGGCACGGAGATTCTGCCAAAGCAATTCAAAACGCGTCGCGCCGTATCTCATACGCGCAGCGTTTAGCCCCTTTTTTCGGTGCCGTACTTGAGGGAGGAGATGACGTTCCTGTGGGCGGCCCAGTGTGATGGGGATGAGGTCATCTCGGAGGAATGTCATTTTGGCAGGGAAGGGGGTCTGAATTGTGGTCGATGCAAGCGTGCGCGGCCGATTGCTCAGAGACGTGTCAACGTGCGGACTGAAAGGTTCATAAGAAGGATTGTGAGAGTGGGTCTGTGGTTATGCTTGGTATAATGCGTCTGTGGATCGTAATTCCTTTAGTTCAGTCTGCTGTACTCGTCCGGGGTCACATAGACGTAACTTGCAGTGGGTATCAGGTTCAAAGTGTAGCCAGTACGTACCGTTCGTACAACTTGAAGTCAGCCCGAGATTAGGACGAGTTACGGTCGGGATGGGGGGTGGTGCAAGACGAAGTTCATTGAACAGTCGCCTGGTTTACAGCCACTGTACTGGTCAGCTGATTTGCGCCTGAGCCTCGTGTCAGTCACTGTCTACATACCTCTAGACAACTCACCCAACAGGGCGCGAGTCTATCCGTCTAGCGCTTCGTTCTCGACGCATCTCTCCATCTGGAGCCGGGACAATCTGGCTTAGGTTTATCTCGACTCTGCTCTTAGTACCATATACCTACATTCACTGCGAACGTCTTATCATCTAGGATCTCAGCTACAACCATTCAACTACGTGAGTGAGCATTACCGTCCCCCATCAGTCGTCGATCCAGCCGTTTCTTCTGTCATTTTCCTCGACTAATCCTCCTATTCCAGCCTTATATCTTCCCTCGTGGTCATCCAAGCGTTTCTTGTGTTCCACCCCTTCCCCTCCCATCCGCTGCCATCTCCTGCATACTGTGCCTTTCCGCCACCCCTCCGTCTTCTCTGGCGTTTCCTCTGCCCTGCGCATCTCTCCCTTGTCCTCTCCCACCAGCCCCACCCCCTCTTCTTCCCGCAGGTTGTGGTTGTCTCAACCTGCCCTGCCGTCGCATCATCGCATCATCCTCCTTTACACCTAGTCACTTGCTTCTGTTCCCTCCCACCTACGCTCTGCTCCGCACTGCTGAACTTCGCCTCGTCCTATTTCAAAACCAATATTTCACTTCCTGTCATTATCCACCATTCCTGATTCATTCTCTCAAATCTCGTGTCTGCTGTGTTTTGCCTCGGTCTGCTTTGTTCTTCGTGAGTTATACACTAGTAAGTCCCGCTTCAGCGGCGACCTCTTATCTGACTAACTATTCCCATGCTGGTCTATGACGTTTCAGTCCTGCTCTCCTCAATCCTCTCCTTAATCGCCTCTTCGATTGCATTCCACCTGCCACGCCCTGATCTTGGCTGTCGGTCACACTCAAACCTATTACCCTCTTGGTCTCTGCCCGTCTGATCCTATCCAAGTCCCCATCTGCCCTATCCCCTCGCCATATCTCCTGTTGCCTTTCTCCATCGCACTCCTTGTCTTACAGATCCATCCCAATACTCGTCCACCCCGCCTCCATTTACCGAATTCTGTTCCATCTCGTAACGTCGCCGCATTCAGCCACCCTTCCCTGTTCCTGCCTCGTCTCTGTCTTGCCTTGTCCCCCATTGTTCCATTTCTTGCCCACCGAACCTCCAAGCCCCTGCCCTGGCTCATGTCACGCGATCTCATCTAGCTCCACCCTCACCATCCCACACTCTGCTCCGTACCCATCACCATACCACCGAGTTGCAGTGCTTCTGCCTCGTTGCTACCCAAATTCCGCTGTAGTTTCACCTATCCAATCATCATCTTTCCCACCCGAATCTCTCTTGTTTTGTCATTTCCTCTTGCATTTACTCGCCGTCATCTCCATCCGATTTTCCTCCCACGCTCTCTCAGCTGTCTTTGTTGGTATATCTCCAATGAGTCAGCACAACCCCAGTAACAACATTACTTTTCAAGTCACAGGTATGTTTCCGCCGATTTACCTGCATGCTCTCGCGTGCTCACTTTTTTTTACCGTAGTCTCTCGACTGCAGCTCTTGTCCCGACTTCCAAAACAAGACATCCGTGTCACTATTGGTGTCGGTGACATGTCTAAAATAACATGTGCTGGAAAACTATCATGGCATCATTTGTCAGTAACATGGAATCATCCCTTTCTCTTGTAAGTATTATTGCATACTTTGTAACTGTGGTTGTTCATTCCTTCATCCCCATAGTACAGCAACTCCCAGCACTATTGTTAAGATTGCTATATACATCCTTCCAGAGGAGCTCTCTCTTGAGTGGGACAAAAAACCATTTGGTAATCAGATGTTCATAGATGTAGCCACCTTGTTGGAGTCTGGCAATAAGTGGCAATGTAAATTTCATTCCTATTTCTCTCATTCAAGTGCTGACATTGAACTAGGCAATGTGTCTGGACTATCTGCTCTTTCTGCAACTTTATCCATGACAAGCAGAGCCTGTGATGCACTGGTGAGCTCTATGCTGCAACCCAAGTTGCATATGATTGAATATATGCTTTAGACTATCCCAGATGGGCATGACTGCATGTCAGCTCTTGGGGAATATGGTGTGAGGCTATACAAATTTGGACAGCAGTTCAAAAGTATGCCTGGTGTATCTGCAAATATTGAAGTGGGACAAGCACTATTGGATCTCTGCCCTTTGGGCCATCCAAATCATACTCACATCCTGAAGAGGATTTCATACTCTTTTCAATCCCATTATAAGCAGGGGGGGAACATCTCAGACCTTCATAAAGCCATTGAGATTGAGCAGAGCAGGCTTGATCTTTGTCCACCAGACCATCCAGATCATGCCAATGCTCTTGGAAATCTTGTAATATCCTTATGGGAATATTACCGCATCCAAAAGAATACAGCAGATCTAAACAGGCTCATAGATATGGCACAAAGTTGGCTTGATTTATGTCCATCTGGTCACCAAGATCATTCAAGAGCTTTGGGACAGCTTGCATTATCTTTGCATGAGCGCTATCATATACAGGGAAACATGGCAGACTTAAACAGGTCTATTCAAATGGAAGAAAGAGTGTTGTATCTTTGTCCAACAGGTCACCCAAACCATTGTGTAGCTCTTGGGAACCTTGCAAGGGCTTTAAAATCACATTACTACAGACATGGTAATCTGGCTGACCTGAACAGTGCCATTGAGCTTCAACAAGAGAATCTCAAGCTTTGTCCATCAGGTCATAAAGGTCATGGGGTTGCTCTTCACACTCTTGCCATGTCATTGAGAGATCACTTTAATGCTACAAAAGATCACTCTAATTTGATTAGGGCAACCAAGTTGTTCAAGGAGGCATTGGGTATCTATCCAGTTGAACACCATCATTTTGCATTCACTGCTGGTCAACTAGCTGCAACCACTCTTCTTTCATTCCAGTCATCACATCCTCAGCCTGATCAACTGCTTCCTCCACTAGACGAGGCTTTTGAAACTTACAGGCTATTGAAGAAATGTGGTCCAGCAGTCTCACTGGATTTGTTGCAGGCAACCCAGGCTTGGATCAAGGATGCTGAAAAGTATAACCACTCCACAGCCCTGGAGGCTTACCAAACATCATTCCGTACACTGGACCACTTCATTTCCTTCAACTCTTCACTAGACTCTAGACATAAGACAATGCAAGCAAGGGTGGCTGATCTAGCCAATAATGCATTCTCATGTGCCACAAGACATGGTGATTTCCAGATGGCAGTCGAGCTCCTGGAGCAAGGCCGAGGAATCCTATGGAGTCAACTCGCACGCTTCGACATCTCTATGTCTGCATTGGAGAGTCAGGGTAATGAAGGATGCGAGCTCGGGAAGAAATTCATGCAATTGAGTGCAGACCTGAGGAAGCATGCTGAGGGCGGTGGAAACGAGGGAATGGGTCCATACTGGCGGGTTCAGGAGGAATGGCAGTCAGTGGTTGACAAGATCCGTCATCTGGATGGGTTCTCGCGATTCCTCTTACCTCCCTGTTTCAAGGACCTCCAACAAGCGGCCAAATGCGGACCTGTCATCATCGTGAATGCAAGCGAATACTCCTGCGACGCTCTCATCGTCATCCATAATCGCCCACCTGTCCACGTTCCCCTTCCTTGCTCACTCGCCGATGTGCTCCAACTCTGTGCACACCTATCGGAACTTACCCATGACCCGCATGCATACGACGACAACAGAGAGTTCTATGTCAGGAAGGTACTGCGGGACTTGTGGTCATCCGTGGTTGAACCCATCGCCAACACCCTCCAAAATGTCATTCGGCTGCCTGTGGGCTCGCGTATCTGGTGGTGTCCGACGTCAATATCCACGAATCTCCCGTTCCATGCTGCGGGTCCGCATCGAGAAATCGAGAACTCGAAAAATCTGATGGATCTCTATGTCTCTTCATACGCACCATCTCTCTCCGCTCTCGTTCGTGCCCGCGACCGCATTCGTTCTCAAAGGGAGGCCCGCGCCGTCTCTGCAAAAGGGAACGTGATTTCGTTCGCAGCGATCGGTCAGGCGCGGCCGAGCGCGAGTTTGAAGCTAAGTGGCCTACCAGAGATAGAGCGCGAAATCGGCAGGATTCGTAACGAAACGTGCATGCCCCCAGACGTGAAATTCGAGACCGTCACAGGCCCCGCTGCCACCATCGAAGGTGCCGTGAAGGCATTCCGAGACCATCGCTGGGTCCACCTTGCCTGTCACGGTGCACAGCACGCTGAAAAACCATTTGAATCGTGGTTCGCGATGGGAGACGGAAAGCTCACCCTCATGCGCATCATCCAGGAACGCTACACGAATTCCGAGTTTGCATTCC
>JBBPRT010000265.1:0-15029 GCA_038093175.1 Boletus hoseneyae
ACGGCGCAACTTGGTCCATGGGCTTCCAGGGAGCCGAGTAATGTACAAGTTTGGATTGATTTGTCTGAAAACGTTGCCATATTGCTCACTGAGGTATGTAGGTTTCATGGGCATGGGCATGGTATCGATCCGAACACGAGCCGAGATAGCGAATTGGTTTTTGCAGGGCCGATCAGCGAGGACAATGCGCCCTCTTTTTTAGGTCAACATGTGGGTTTTTGCAGACGACTCCACCTGGTATCGACCAGTCAGGATAGTTGTCGTATCTCGGCCAAGGTTAGGGAGCATTATGGCTGAGTCCCTACACATGGACGTATATTGAAATGTCAACAGTGAGGTTTTTTCTTTCGCATCATCCCGGCCACGGGGAATGTTGGGTTCCCGGTGTTTGGCAACGTGCCCTACAGGGAATGGTATGAGAAGGACGATATTAATAAAAACGAGTACGCCACAATGTTTGGGGGTGCTTCTTTGTAGCGCCAAGGGAACTGTTAGGTGGAGCTAAAAACCACCGCGTACCCACGTCAAGTGGACCCTACGGTAGCAAGATCATCGGATTCGCTGAGTGGGATCTGGTTTAGTGTCAGCTGTTTAGCCAGCACAACACGAGAATGGTCAAGATTCTGACCTACACGCTGGCGTACTTACACACGCTCGTTCCATGATTGGGCCCATGATCAAGTTGTCGTGAGAATTAATCGCGAAAAACTTCGTACCCTCTTTCATTTTCAAGACCGCCATACTCCCACTGCTCGCCTGCCTTTTTGGTGTCGTGTGCAGTGCCCAACTGGAACTTCCCAGCTCAGGTTCTTTCTGGCGACGTGTCGGCCGAGACATTCTCAAGCCAAAGAGCGACCCGAGGAGCATGGACCAAAAAATGGTAATGTCCCCTGTTGAAACGGATGTTCCTGATCCTGTCGAGCTGAAGCCTGTGTTGAAAGTTTGTGCGCATAGGTGGCCTGGTCCTCGCCGGCGGTGCAAGCTTTTTGTATGTCAAGAAAGTGCTGACTGATCGACGGCGACGGCGCCACGAAGAGCATGACCTCGCACGAGCCCAGGAACAACCTCGTCAGCATGGTTCGTACTCCAATACCCGCGTGGTACCTGCTTTCTGACTCGCTCTTTGCGTTTCCTATCTTTTGTCGTCGACACGATGGGTTTAGCATCCCCTCCAGGGCCACGGCAATGAACCAGGGTTCGACCTGTGGTTCTCTCCCACATGCCAGTGTCTGCAATACATTCCATTTGATCGCCATGTAACACGCAATGCATGAAACGTGGATCGGCTCTTTCCATGCGTTTTCCGCCCCCCTGGTGACCCTCCGTCATCAATCGTCAGCACGCCCGCTCCCTTTTTTATCCAACTCAAACACAACAAAAACGGGCAGCTCTTTTGGCCTTTTGGCTGTGGCGGGTTATCGGACGAGGGATTGGCTCTGCGCATGCGTCCTGCCGTATGTATGTGTATTGTGCGACCAACATTCACATCCATACCTGTGCATTATCACACATGTCCCCCCGTCGTCCCAGAACCGTGATCGCCGCGTGCATGAGAAAGCCCTCACGTCGTCTTCATTCGATTCCAGTATCCACGGCCCAGCGCGCGCCCATCTGTGGTTGATGATGTGTTGACTCACATGCGCGCGCGTTCCTCACCGCTTGCAAGTTGCAACGTCCCCAGATAACTGTCGCGTGTCGCGGTATTAAAGTGCCAAGGCACACGAGGCCCCCCTTTTTGGGCTGGTTTCCCAAAGGAACCGAGGCGAGGTTATCACTCGGGGTGTCTGATCGTGATGGTGATGACCGTTTCCTTTGTGTGGTCGTCAAAGACGGAGCGCCGACATCTCCGCTCGGGCAAAGTGTGCTGTGCACGCCGGCTGGTCGTCACTTTGCGCAACTATACGTTTTTTGTACGAGTGCAACGGACCGTGTTGCGAATCACACTAGGACCTGGACTTGGACTCGGGGACGAATGCGTATCACGGTGCAAGACTTGCGTAGATGGCGGGGTGCAAGACGTGCCTTTGTCCGCTGGCATCACAAAGAACCTTTTTGACTGTGTCGGCTCCGGCCGAGTCCACCTGGTGCGCCTCTTTTCACGATCATGATCGTGACGTGATTCTTTCTGCCTCATTGGACGTGAATGTGGAGATTCCAACGCTTCCACCACGAGACTTATGTGATCGCCCGAGGACAACCATCCGGCTAACAACCGAACGTCATTACTTCACGGCCACGCGTCGCACGCGACAAAGGGACGTCCACGCTCCGATTAGCGCACAAAGGCGGGTTGAATGCGACAAAGAAAAGCACGGGTGGTCCGTATCGCGTCGCGCGTCCACTGTACGGTGTGCCACTCCTTTGATGTGATGGTATAAAAGGTCGGGGGCTGTCTTGCATGCACAATCGACGCTGCAGTTTCTTGCGACGAACTGACCTCTCCGCCTCACGATCGAGCGAACACGCTATTCTTCAACGCGATTCACGTATCGTTTCCATTCAACGAACCCGCCATGCAATCGTACTCTTACACCGCGATTGCTACCAACCCAACCTACACGACGTACCGCCGACGCACCGACACGCCTGGCCACAGCCGTCACTCCCACCATGGACTGGTCCCCACGCGCACAAGCGTTCGTCCCTCTGCTCCGGTCTTTACCAAGCCTGTTCAGGTGCGTTGTGCTTCTGATCCAATGTCATCACGCGACTAAAGTCTTCTTTTTTTCGTTTCTCATCTCCGCCAGTCCGCCGTGTCTAGGGATTTCCACCTCGACACGTTCTTCAACACCGTGTGGATGTCTGGTCCGCACGTCTTTACATTTGCCATGGACGGGACGATCGTGCGTCCAGACGGGTTCGAGCCTCAGGCTCAGCCTCGGGCCAAGCCTGGCCGCAGTGTGGACAAGCCGTGGAAGAACGTGGCGATTACGGAACAGGATGAGGCGGCGATGGAGGCGATGGAGGTGCGCAGGCGGGCGGAGGAGAAGGCGAGGTTGGTAGGGCTGGTGTATACGTGGCCGCCTGAGCCGCGCGGTGGGGCGTGTAAGGAGTGTGAGGTGTTGGCGAGGCCGCAACAGAGAGTGGGTGCGAGTGTCGCCGCGGGCATGGGCGTGAGCAGGGGCAATGGCGAGGAAGAGGAGAGCGCGGTACCGGCGTTATCGTATGGGAGCTCGGGCGAGTCAGAGTCGGAGGGGGAAGTGTACCGGGCAGTGCCAGAGAGGAGGAACGGGGTGGGCAGGCAGGATGTTCTGGTGGAGAAGGGTGTCGGGTGTGGGAGGTCGTGGCGGAAGGCGTCTGGTCCACACTCGTACGTGGGGACGGGGGAAAGTGAGAGAGAGAGCGTATGGACGCGCTATGGGATGGCTCGGGAGGTCGGGAAGAAGGTAAGTGCTCTAGTCTGCTCTTGGGATCGTCATGCTCCATTGCTCATAGGTTGTGAACCCGTTGACGACCGAGTCGTGGGTCGAGGACGAGCTCACGATCAAGTTAAAGGCAATTCTGAGAATGCCTGACATTTAATATCTGGACGTATCTGGACTGACGGACTGGTATGGGATTTACTCTGTGTAGCCTTAGGAAACTGTTATCGTAGTTGACTTGTAATACTACGCATCAAGATGCTGACATAAGACTGGAAAAGGACCTACAAGTGGCTGTGCACATATTTGCAGGCTATGAAGGCCAACTATCAGGTATGTAACGTCCATACGATCTCTCCAAGATTCCAATATTTTCTGCCAGTTTTCCAACATATGCGGTACAGTTTACAGACAAGGAAACGTCCTCTTCACTCCAGATGGCAACAGCTTGTTGAGTCCCGTCGGGAACCGCGTGACCGTCTTTGATCTCGTCAAGTGCGTCCTTGTTCTTCCTTTTCGTGACTCTTTTTCTTACTCCCTACATAGCAACAAGTCTAGAACGCTCCCGTTTGAGAATAGAAAGAATATTGCGGTCATCGCGCTGTCTCCGGATGCGCGTCTATTGCTCTCCGTAGACGACGACGGGCGTGCGGTGCTCGTCCACTTTCGCCGTGGCGTCGTGCTTCACCACATTCACTTTAAAAAACCGGTCAAAGATGTGCAATTTTCGCCGGACGGAAAGTGCGTCGCGCTTCACGTCTCCACCCCACTCACCACATGCATGTTGCCTCGTCCATAGATACATTGCCGTGACGCACGACGCGCACGTGCAGGTGTGGCGTACACCTAACCATCTCGTGCGCGAGTTTGCACCGTTCGTGTTACATCGGACGTACACGGGGCATCACGATGAGGTGTTGCGCATTCAGTGGGCCCCAGATTCGACGTGGGTGCACACTTTCTTGCTTCCATTGTCCGACTCGACGTGCACTTTACAGATGTTTTATCACGACGTCCCGGGATATGACAGCGAGGTTGTTCACTCTAAACCCAGTGGAGGGTTTCCGCCCAAAAACGTTTGCAGGTCACCGCGATGCGGTGATTGGAGCCTTTATTTCTCCCAAGTCAAATGCTGTACGTAATCAGTTATTTCTTCATGCCGTTTCTGAACATCTGGCCTTGAAAGATATACACAGTGAGCCGTGATGGCGCGGTATTCACTTGGAAGGCCAAGACAGAGCAAGACATGGAAACGGACGACGATGACGATCCCGAACCACCAGTGGGACCGACGCCATCTGGTACTTCTGATACTATTGCCATGACCCGGTGGGGCATTCATGAGCGACACTACTTCAACCTCCCAAACACCAAGGTCGTCTGTACGACGTTCCACTCTCCTTCAAATCTCCTCGTCATCGGGTTTTCCACCGATGTCTTTGGGCTCTGGGAAATGCCCCAGTTCACGAATGTACACACGCTCAGCATTTCACAGGAAAAGATCTCTTCGGTGGCGATCTCATCGTCTGGCGAATGGCTCGCATTTGGGGCACGCAAGCTTGGACAACTGCTCGTTTGGGAATGGCAATCAGAATCGTACGTTCTCAAGCAACAGGGTCACTATTTCGACATGAACACGTTGAGCTACGCACCTGACGGACAAACGATCGCTACCGGGGGCGACGATGGCAAAGTCAAAGCGTGGTCGGTCCACTCTGGGTTCTGTTTCGTAACCTTTTCAGAACATACCGCTCCCGTGATGGACGTCACGTTTTCCAAACAGGGCTCGGTGCTCTTTTCAGCTTCGCTCGACGGTACTGTACGAGCGTATGACCTCGTTCGATATCGCAACTTTCGCACCTTTACATCGCCCTCGCCTGTCCAGTTCTCTGCACTCGCGGTCGACCCCTCTGGCGAAGTCGTCGCGGCAGGTTCGACGGATTCGTTCGAGATTTTCATGTGGTCCGTCCAGACGGGCAAGCTACTGGATGTGCTCTCGGGCCACGAAGCGCCCATATCGTCGCTCGTCTTCTGTCCATCGGGTGCAAATCAGCTTGCAAGCGGGTCTTGGGATAAAACCGTGCGGATATGGAGCGTGTTCAATCGGTCCCGGGCTGTCGAGAGCTTTGCGTTGTCCTCGGATGTTTTGTCCGTGACGTTCCGCCCAGACGGTGTCGAGATCGCCGCATCGACGCTCAATGGACAGATCACGTTCTTTGATGTGCGTTCGAGCAAACAGACCAATCTCATCGACGGACGCAAGGATATCTCTGGTGGACGCAAAGCCAACGATAGGGTCTCTGCTGCGAACAGCTCATCCACGAAAGCGTTCACGAGTATGGCGTACACCGCCGACGGTACGTGCATCCTCGCGGGCGGGAACAGCAAATATGTTGTGCTCTACGATGTTCTCGAAGGCGTTCTCCTGAAAAAGTTGCAAATCTCGGAGAACCTTTCGCTAGACGGGACGGAAGAGTTTCTGGACAGTCGCAAGGTGAACAGTGCGGGGATCAACACGGATTTGATCGACAATCGTGGGGAGGCAAGCGATTTGGAAGATCGGATGGATACGACGCTGCCTGGAGCTACGCGCGGGGCAGGGGACATGTCCGTCCGCAAGTACCGACAAGAAGCGCGGACCAAGTGTGTTCGGTTCTCACCGACGGGGAGGGCGTGGGCGGCGGCGAGCACGGAGGGGCTCCTCATCTATACGCTGGACGAGAGTCTCGCGTTTGATCCGTTTGATCTCACGATCGATCTTACCCCACAGAGCGTCCTCGAGGTGCTCGCGGAGCGTGCGTACCTCAAAGCGCTCGTGCTCGCGTTTCGGTTAAATGAGAAGCCGATCGTGCAGCGCGTGTATGAGAGTGTGCCGCGGAGCGACGTGAGGTTGGTGGCGCGCCAAATGCCGGTGGTGTACATCCCGGCGTTGTTGCAATTCATCGCGGAGCATCTGGAGCGAGGACCGCATGTCGAGTTTGGTTTGGTATGGATGCAGGCGGTGTTGATGGCGCATGGCAGGTATTTACGTGACAGGAACGTTGAGATGGCGCCGGTGTTGAGGGTGGTGCAGAAGGCATTGGGGGATATACAGGAGACGATATCGAGTCTGTGAGTGTCGTTTGATAGGCGTGGGGTGTATACTCATGGGTTGGGAATAGGTGCGACGAAAATAGGTCGACGCTAAGGTTTTTGATTGATCAGTCCAAGACGAAGCATCAGCAGGGTATACCGAGCGCATGAGAGGCGAGTCAATTTATTTGAAAGATGTCGAGCGTTTATGAAGCGACGTCCCCAAAAATAAATACGTTGAATCGTTGTACAGATGGATGAAAAAAGTAATGGATACACCGGCATAACTTCTCGCCATTTTCATATGTTCTGATCAGGCCCATCAATATCACGACCCTCAAAGCATGGCAGGAACAACCCTCAACAGAAGATTGTCTCAACGCCGTTTCTCTCCCGCGTTCGCGCTGGCAGCTGCCCCTGGACGGCACGTTGCCCGTGATCTCAGTCAATGAAATGGGGCCGAAAGTTTGGGCTCACGTTCACGCTCGGGACTGTGTCTCTTCTCTACATCCTGATATCCCCAATAATAAGCGAGCGTCGTCGCGGCGATAATCGCCGTAGTCGCTATGATCTGTGTCGCAGGGAACCATCATACACAACACGTTCCAAAAGGAGGCGTGCTCACGACTTTGTTCCTCCCTGGCTGGTTGTGCCAGTATCGAGAGGAGAACGAATCGCCCGAAGACTGACGCAAGATATGAGATGGATGCATCGCGTTGCGCTGGCGTTGACGAGGCGGGTCTTGTTACTCTTTAGAGGAGGATGGTTGAGGGCCGACTCATCACGCTTTTATAGGGGCGATGTGCTGTGCATGACGTCACTTTGTTAACCTACTTGGCGAACATTCAATACCGCATATTCCTCAAAATTGGTGCGTGCATCATCGTAAGCGTATCTACGTATCGAAGCGCTACCGTCGTCTCGCGTATGCTGTGGGGTGGACTCAGGTCCTAGTCTTGGTCTGAGGGGCGTTGGCTCTGTCTGCGCGGGCTTCCGACGACGCTGCACCCGCATCCGAGTCAGATATCGACTGTGGGTCCATCGCCGTGCCAGACTTGGCAGCAACCTTGTCCTGACTCTCCGGGGCCATCGAAGGTCTGTCAGGGTTGCCTGCATACGCCTGAGCTTCCAGGATCCGGTGTTCCCCTAGGATAAGGCGCACCGTCGGACGAGGTCAAAGACAACGCAAGGGGCAAAGACAACGCACAGGTCGGCAAGGCGCCACGTGCGTCTTTTCGTGCTTGCAGGCGCAATAACCCGTACCACCACGCAGCGAGCCCTGTAGCGACAACGGTCACGCCGCCAACGAGCGTCTTTTGATGGGCGAGCGAGTGTGTAAGTCATTCACCGAGGAGGTCAAAGTGGTATTGTGGGCTTACCGTGATGTGTGACCTTGGTACTGGAGGTGGTTTGTTGTTCATGATACTGTACGATGGTCAGACACACTGGGGAGCCTGAGGTGATATTTATAGTGAATTCAAGATGTGTGCTGTGCAATGGATTTCAGGTTGGTTAGAAATCGGGCTAGTCCTTTGGGCTGTCATAACTCGAATTTGGGCCGCTTTTTATAGATTCGGATCCGCGCCAGATCTACTAAGTATGCACCGCGAATGTCTTCCTCTTTACTATAGGAATATATGACCGCCATAACTTTGACCGCCATATAGGAACACCCTGCACTAACGCACAACCGTATGCTTGTCAATCACCCATGTGTAGAGATCGATTATATTAGAACCGCTGAGCACAATGTCATTGACAGTGACGCTCAAGCCGACTTGATAAACCCATGCAATTTTGTTCCGTCCCTGTCCAGCTCCAATCCGATCGAAAACATTGGTTAGCAGAGCAATCATAAATGTGATAAAAAACCGACAGGAAAGCGAGAAAGCGAGACTAGTACTGGAAAGCATCATCGAGGAAAAAGAACGAGGAAAGCAAAAGAAAACTTGACATGCGTCCAACGAACCGAAAAAAGCATTCATGATAGCACGACCATCAACACACTTCATCCCCAGTCCACCCCGCTTCGAGCGCCTCCCGTAAAAGCACCACCTCCTGATCAAGATCCGCACCCTCCTCCACCGCATCCACCGCAAACGCATTAAACAATTTCGTACCATCTCCAATCACATTCTCTTTTGGGATCCAGGTCGCCTGACTCATCGGGTACCTGGAAATGCGAGTCAGTGTCCAGCCGCAACAAGGTGCTCGTTTGGCTCACCCTTCCCATTTTGCCAACCACATGTAAATGTAGCCCTCCATCTTCTTCCTACCGACGAGTTTCTCGACATAGTATGTTTCCGTGTCCGAGGTCACCTGGGGTTCGGGGCAAGTAGGACGTGCGCACGTATCATCCTGGTGCCTCAACGTCTGGCGTCTGGCAGCTTGGATAACCTGTTCAGTACGGGGGTCGTCTAGAGGGAAAACACGGGACTTACTTTGAGTACTAACAGGTTGATTATTTGTTTAGCAAACCCACTCATCCACAAAACGAAAAAAAAAACTCACTGGCATGTCGTGCATATAAACAACGTCCCTGGTTCGAGCCTCGGATCACCAGGCCCGATACCTGCACATCCATAGTGATACCATTTGTCACAACTGTTCCGATCCATTTATGGGTCAGTTTTGTTGTACAGCGCCTCACACTCACTTGTCACACGCGATAAACTAACGCAAGAAAAGGAAATAAGACAGTTTTTCACTTGACACAAGGCATCAAAAACATACCTGGAGGTCCCAATGAGTAAACGTCTTTGGCAGCTCAGGCCACTTTTCCCCATCTTGGTATATCGTGTTCCACACGGCCTCTTTCGGTGGCTTGACAGTACGTGGGATGCGTGAAGTGCGACGACCGGCGGGTGATGACAACGGTGACTTTGTCGCCTCGTCCCCACGTCCCTTTCGGTGGCGTGGACGAGCAGGCGACGGCGCGTGCTTGTCAGGCTCCTCTGCATGGAAAACAGCGGGCTTTGATACGGGTGACGTCGTGAGCGTTTGAGGCAGAGGTTCGAGCATCGGCTTCGGTTCCTGCTCCGAATCCAATTCAACGGACACAATCTGCCCGTTCCATACGTGATATTTCATGGGGAACCTCGGGTTTCCTCTCGATCCCCGTTTAGAGCCATGTTTTTGACGGATAGAAGTGTGTGTAGGGCCGTCCAATTTCTTCGTCTTCTTACGCGATGCAGACACACACGATATCGGATGCCCTCCCGTATCGACCACGGGGCGGCTGCTCGGCGAGCTCTCTGGTGCGAGTTGAGCGACAGTCGGCCTGGGCGTTCTCGGCCCAGATCGACGACAAGGCGACACGTTCCCAAAAACCTGTAAACCCGTATATCAGCACCATACTATACCATCAAAACCCACAGGCCAACACACCGCGTCATCTTGTTCTTTCTCTGCCGCCACCTCCTCACCAGCATCCCGCTTCCGCTTCATTTTGCGCATACTCTCTGGAAGCCTGAGGCGAATCTTGAGCGGTTCCCGTCGCGCGAGCAACGCCAGATCGCTCAGCGATGCACCGGGGCCACCCACTGGCACCGGCTGTGGTCCAGCGTGTTCCACAGTCGCCTCCAACGCCGCACGAGTAGACACCGACGGCTGCTTACTGCTCTCCCCCTCCAAATCGTCGAGCGACGTGAGTGACGACAAAGACCCATGCGGTGAACGCTGTAGTCCAGCAGCACGCGATGCAAGAGGCAGAGAATCGTGCAGCATCGATGGGTCGACAGCAAGTGACTCGGACGACGGCGTAGAAAGCTGCTCCAAGGAAGGAGGAGGAAGAGACGCAGCAGGCGAGGGCTCGTGTGAAAACATCAATGGGAGAGAAGGATACACAAGTGTTGGCGTCGACATGCCAGACCCGTCGCGTACGAGTGCACCCCACACCTCGTCTTCCTCTTGGAAAGGACCAGAACTGGAAAATTCCGAGGGAGTGGCGTACCGTGAGGGCGTCGAGGAAGCCGGTGGGGAAGGATGACGCAGTGGGGATGAAAATTGAAAGTCGTACCCGTCCATTTGGGAATATCGTGGGCGCATGCCATCGGAATCAGGATTGCACTCGCGAAGCTCGTTATTGTTTGGTTGCTTTGCTGAGGATCTAGGCGTCGCGAGTAGATCAGCATCCCCAGCCACCTGAGGTGCTGGGGATGAATCGTTGTCGGATATGGCGATGCTCCGCGGCGGCTCGTTCGTGACAGTTATAACAGGCACTCTGCAAGTCGATTCCTCAATATCCACAACGGCTTCCTCAGTAGCATCGCCCCGCAAAACGACTGTGGCCGTGCCATCCAAGGAATGTGTACGTGCTTCCGTGACTTTGTGAGCAACTCCATGCGAGCTCCCAACCGCCGGAGAAAGCGAGGGAGGGGTCGAAGGCGACAGCGATCCAGAAACCACCCCGAGCGAATCTTGCCGAGCTATTCCCCGATATATCCCCCTGTCTCCCTGAACTGTCGGTTCTGGCGTCAACGACGGAGGAGTAGATATAATGGGGAGGTTCCGAAGGTGGATACATGAAACGAGTCTTCGATCTGTGGGAGCACCGTGTTCGTGTGTCAAACGACTGGCCACGCGAGCTTCGCGATCGTCGGTAAAGGCCTCCGATGGCGGAGTGGGTAAACCGGATGGTAATCCTTCATTATTGGCTTCGACTGGGGTATATTGTCGAGGATACCCCGGTGCAGCAGATATAGATTCAGACGCTGATATCGGTGTGTCGCCAATATTAGTCAAGGAGCTCAGCGGAGCAGTGGGCGACATTGGCAAGTCACCAGAGGGTTCTATCCCGTGCGAGAAATTGATAGGTTCAGATGTAAGAGTATGTGTTGATGAGCATTGGGTGGCGCTGGTGGTCAAAGGTACAACTAAAGTGTCCGAACAAGTGGCATGAGAGGATATCACGTGTGTGGCCAGGTGAGTATTCGATGCCAGGTAAGCGTTGTCATGTTGAGGCGTTTGACTGTCAATTTCAGTGTTTGTTGCACTAGGGATATGGGTGTCGCGTCCCGAATGCTCGGTCGGTCGTACTATATGGTCACGTTAGCAATCGATCGAGAAGATGACGGGATGGAACAAGACTCACTTGAGCACAGAGAAACGACGACGTTGGACTTGCTCACATCAATGCTCCAGTCGACAGGTATAAATCCGGGGGTAGAAGAGGGTGAGGGTGAACACGATTGGATGGACGCATGAGCGTATTCTGTAGACATTCACAATGGTGATCAGTCATAGATGGATTTGAGAGCGCACACAAAAACATACCTTTCTCTGGCGATGCATGCGATGATGAGGCGTTGAGTTCTGGCATAGGAATTGCGTGCGATGTCGCAGAAACAGGACGCGATAGTCCCGTCACTGTGTGGTGAATGTTGGCTTGAACACAAGGAAAGAAAATGGAGCGTACGATTGTCACGAGCAAGCAACATTTCGACTGCAGACCGTATGAAAGCCACGCTCTGAATAAGCGTCTTTTCAGTCCCGTCGACATCTTCGACATGCGTGCCTGCCATTCCCCGCGCCCTGCTCGGAGTGACACCAATCACATCCTGCAACTCCGCGATGCACCTGTCTGTCTTATTCTGGGCCGTGCGTAGGGCATGGAGCTCAACGAGGGCATCCTTGACGTCCGCGCTGACGTTGCCAAGACACTCCTGGAGTGCTCTCAACGCACCCATCGGCTCTGTGATGGGTTGGCCGGACATGGTGGACGTCGATGCGGAAGAGGATCGGTGCGCAGTTGAGTCGTAGCAGCACCACCGCAAGTCCGGGTACACGAGCTGATCCCCCGACTGACATGAACTGGACATGGTCGGCACCGACGGCGATCACGGACAATCAAGGCAAGCCCATCTCAATTCCGAAGTCCGATAGACATTCCGCGGCAACGCTCTCTATCACCAACGACGACGACGACGACGCTGACATGTCCTTTGACCACCGACTCGAAAACTTCACCGTCGAGGGTGCTTACCGTGTGCTCGAGGTCATTGGCGAGGGCGCGTATGGCATCGTCTGGTCAGTACACACGTTCATCACGCGCCCAATGTTGACGCCTGTGCTAGCTCGGCCATCCATCAGCCATCCCAGAGAAAGGTCGCCATAAAACGCATCACGCCTTTCGACCATTCCATGTTCTGTCTGCGCACCCTCCGCGAGATCAAGCTCTTGCGGCATTTTCGCCATGAAAACATCATCTCCATCCTCGACATCCTTCAACCACCCAGTTTCGTGCTGTTCAAAGACGTATATCTCGTACAGGAGTTGATGGAGACAGACTTGCATCGCGTTATCCGAACCCAGAGATTAAGTGACGATCACTGTCAATATTTTATCTACCAGGTAATCATCGCATCTAATACATCCGCAAAGGATGGTCTGATCACAAACTGACAGACCCTCCGAGCCTTGAAAGCACTCCACTCGGCAGATGTCCTTCATCGTGATCTGAAACCCTCCAACCTGTTATTGAATGCCAACTGCGATCTCAAAGTGAGTGCACACGCATGATCGTCTGCGTCTCTTCATTTCTCCATGTGCCAGTTGTGTGACTTTGGCCTCGCGCGATCAGCACGACCCCCTCCAAACGTTGCAAATGACAGCAGTACGTTTATGACCGAATACGTCGCAACCCGGTGCGTGCATTCTCATTTCCGTTCAATTTTACGTCCGACGCGTATAAAGGTGGTACCGAGCCCCGGAAGTAATGCTCACTTTTAAAGAATATACACGCGCAATAGACATGTGGAGCGTCGGCTGTGTATTGGCAGAGATGCTCAGTGGGAAACCCATGTTTCCCGGACGAGATTGTGAGTCATGTCGCCTTGTCCGATGAGTTCGGCAGGCCGACGAAATCGGTTCCCGCTTTATCATGCACTGATCTACCCATTTTTATCTCAAGATCACGACCAGCTCTCCCTCATCCTTGATGTCCTTGGCACCCCATCTATAGACGACTTTTATGCCATCTCATCACCCAGATCTCGCGAGTATATCCGTGCCCTACCATTTAGGAAAGGAAAGGATTTCAAGGCCATGTTTCTTGGAGCCAATGAACTGGTCAGCCTTGAGATGACACTCACCCATCTGATTTCTAAACGACGTGTGTCCATAGGCGATTGACTTTTTGGAAAAGTGCCTCACGTTCAGTCCAAAGAGACGTATAACGGTGGTCGAGGCTCTTTCACACCCATACTTTGAGGTGTGTTGATATCTATCCACTGAACAGCATTTGTTCTTGACCTGTCGTTAGCCTTACCATGACGCAGACGACGAGCCAGTCGCAGATCCGATCGATCCGTCATTTTTCGACTTTGACAACGGGGAGCCATTATCAAAAGAACAATTGAAAGGTCGGTGCTCGTTCATGTCTATGCTGTGACACGGTGACGAATGCCCGTTCAGAATTGATATACCAAGAAGTCACGTCGAGACCACCGCCTGCAACCTCGTTCTTGAGCATGAACGATAACAGTCCATGATTCGATCGTGAATGGAGCGTCTTTTTTGACTATGTGTACAACACCCATGTAACCGTCGCTGACATGTTTCATTTTCATTTTCATTTTGGATGCGTTGGTGTTCTCATCAGAATGATACCCTTTTGGTTATACTAGATCGTTGGCCAGCTCTGTGGAGTTTAGGTGTACTTTGACGGGCAGGCAAATAATCTAAGCGAATCGGCACAGCCAAGTCATAGCCGTGAGACTGAGCATCGCTGTTGATCCCAGCGATGAGTGCGCCGCCTGTGCCTCCTTATCCTGCCGAGTACGCTACTGGTTACGTGGTTCTAGACCAGCCACCCCCCGTGCCCCCTCTGCCCCCATCCTCGTACATTTCGCCATCTCCTCCTCCTCATTCCTCGACACCACTCCCCGCTCCTCGCCCTCATCGCCTGGATCCAGATCTCCCCGCCAATGTACGCCGCGTGCTTCGTGTCAGCCCACCGTGCTCGCTAATTACTCTATTATTACATGTACAAACAGATGGCAAGGACGCTGGACAACCAAGCAGCCGCTTTTCACTACGACCCGTACCGCACCCTCTCACCTAGACCTCCTCCTCCTCCGCAACAGCCTCCCTACAACTACAATCCAGGCTTTGCTCACCATCGCGCTTCGGTCCAGCCACCTCCAAACCAGAACAACTGGGGTTCGCCCGCAGGAATCCCTCTCCCCCCGTCACCCTATCCTCACCAGCCACCTTACCACCCGCAGTTTCACACACCGCCCATCCACCATAGGGCTTCTGTCGCAGGTCCTTTGAATTACAGTCAACCTCCCCCACAACCACAGATGCACCCAAGATCCAACACAATCCAGCCATCATACCCACCCCCACTCTCTTCCTCCCCACCCGGACAAAATTCAGCTCCCTCCCTCACAGCCCCACTCCCAACAATCCAGTCACTCACAACTGCATTGCCAACAGTTCAGCAGCCCAACCATGACCCTGCTTTAAAAATAAACTGGGCTCGCGACGTCCTCATGCTCGTCGACCGCGCCCAGCAGACATCCTCAGGCGACACACCACCTGCTGGTCCCGCAGTCATACAGGACCCACAATTGTCGCGTCTCGTACAGATCG
>JBBPRT010000266.1:0-15026 GCA_038093175.1 Boletus hoseneyae
AGCCGATGGAGAAGAGGTCTAGGTATAGTAGGGAGGGGGGAGGGGGGAACTCACGATGCGAGGAGCGAGTTGGCGTATACTGTACCGATCGAGGGAGGGGAGGGGGGGGGGTCAACGAGGTTGGGGGTGGGAGCAGAGGAGAAAACGTACGTCGTGTTTGGACGAGGATGGCGCTGAGAAACGTCAGGCTTTGTGGTTGTGTCAATGTCTGGAGAAGAAAAAAAAAAAAAGAGGGAGATGGATGGTTCCGTGAGCGATGTGGGGAAAAAAAAGGGGGAATGGACGCACGAATACGAGTGCGATCACGTCGACGAGTCTATGTACGAACGCGTCAGTTCTGTAGGTTGACGCGTATCCTGGAACGCGCGGGGAAAGGAAAGGAGTACGTACGACGTCAACGCGCCGGTGGCGACGCAAAAAATGAGGAGGCGGTTCAAGAGAATGTCGATGCGCGGTCGTGGTCGGGTAGGTATCCAGGACTTGAACTTGGCGAGATGGTAGGCCATCGCGCAAGCTGCAAAGGTGTCTCCGGCGATGAAGAGCATGTTGCCGATGATGAGGAGCGTTCGGGAGCTGTCTAGATAGTTGTTCCACGTCGGTTTCAAGAGGCTATGGGTGTTTGGAAGAAGAAGAAAGGTGAGATGACGCAAGCGTAGAGGGAGAATAGGGTCGGGTGTACCTGATGATGCAGGAGACGATACTGATAGCTTTTGAAAGCGGAGGTCAGTACATGCAGTCGAGCCATTTGACCGTCAATGTGTACTTGCCTGTTCGTGATACCGAGACCACAGACTTTTGAAGATGCGGGGGGTCAGGTGCGATCGCGGAAATAGATCAATGCAACATGCCATAAGAGTAGCGATCCATGTACTTTTTGTGACTGGATGAATACATGAGAGATCAGAAGGGATGATAGCAGGTGGGCTGACATAACCATATCCGCCAGGTAAAGTACCTGTAAGAAATCAAGTGACTGTGTCAAAGGAACTAGATCCAGACTCACAGGTAGACATAGAAATCGATGAGGAGCTTCACCATGTCAGTTCTACAAGGGAGTGCCGGACGGATGGACGATGCTCACCCCGAGAATGTACATCGACTTTGCCAAATGATCTAAATCAGCGGACCTTCCTGGAGGATACAATCAGAAACTCACCGTAGTTGCCCTTTGTAAAACGAACCGAGTCAATGTTAGATAAACGTCAAGTCAGGACACGAACCAGTTCGCGGTCGCCAATATTTCCAGGTCACCAAAATGTGCGACAAGATAATTGTCCGTGACCCACATGGACATTGCAGCATGAGCGCTCTCAAGGATTCTAACGGCATGTGCATCAACAGTTTGTGCAAAAACAAGGGTGGAAAATCCCGCTCTCACACTAGGACCGCAACCTATTGGACCGAGGTCAGCAAGTACTTGTTCCGGTAGTTTAGTTGGACGTACCGTCATTTTCAGTTTCCAGCTGTCATGTTCGCGATATTTCCGAAAGTAAAAGAAAGCTTGCATGCAAGTAACCCCGTATAGACTGTATCACCCCGAACAGAAAGGCGCGGTGTGAGAACGCACAGGTGCGCACAGAATAAAGGAACGTGAACTTGCGCTAAACCGAGGAACGCGCCGATGAGTGGACCCCTTGCGAGGGGAATCGCCACCGCGGTTACTGAAGACATGGTTGAGAGGCTTTGCTTGGTGCGGGGAGGCAGGACTGCGCCAGGGCATGTGGTACTGATGATAGGCGCTCCCGTCATGTACCCGTGCATGCGGGACTAAAAGTAGGACAGGGCACATGTCCTATGGACCTTAATGAACAGTTTGCCGCGACCCGGTGGGAGTGGGGCGCCGGCCATGGCTGTGTTGACCGTAGCTCGAAGCAACATACGTCGTCTTCCGATCCCGGTGGAAGTCGAAGCTGCGCGACTCGATGGGATCCACAGATTTTGACATACCACGGTTCAACGACGAGAACGTTTAAGGAATTCGGAACCGAAACTATACAACGCGTTTCCACGCTTCCAGCATCTCACTCTCAGGGGATTCAGATCCGCCATGAGGCTTGCAAGGAAGCCGTTGCGTTGGTGGGACACGGCGAGGATATATATTTTAGCAACCGGGCGAGACGTCGTACAGCTTTTCTTTTTTTTTTAACAAGTGATTTTATTGGGTAGCAACTGACAAGTCTACGCAATACACTATGGCGGAAAGTCATACTGATCAGTCCGGTCCGAGGATAAAATGCCCTTACACACGCCCCATAGTGGGACCCGGTGTCCCCGGTCTAAGTCAGGGGGCCTGGGCGGGTTGATACCTGACCCAGTTGGAGGGTTCGTTGGGTGTGGTTGACTTTCGTAGTCATCGTGTCCCGCACTAACATCAACTTGGATTACGTGGCTGTGTTGACTCGTGTGAAATGATTAGTCAGCAATTACAAGTCCTTCAGTCGAGTCTTCCAAGTTGACCGGTCGAAAAGCAGGCGAAATAAAGTCGCGGAAAGATGCTGAGAAAAGGGGAGCGTAGATGTGAAACATTCCTTTTTAGGCATCCTCCAACGCAACACCGTCTCCTCCTCCCCCCCATCCTCCATCCTCAACATGGTAGACGACGTCGAGATGCTCGATGTACATCACAATATAAATGACCTCTCTCCAAGATCTCCCCTCGACGTTCCCCCCACGTCGCGCTCGAGCCACAACTCCGCAATCTCTGCGCGCAACGACCTTATCATCCTCAGCAGCCGCGACAACTCTCTCGGCCCCTCCGGTAACGACAGGCGCACCCTCGTCGCCACCGACATCAACAACGATGTAAAACCACCTCCCTCCAAGAAAATGAAACACTCGGCATCCGTCGCCGACTCAAAACCCGCCTCAACTGCGGGCACGGGACCGAAACCAAAGTCGTCGAAACAGTCCCGACCGCGCTCCCCCTCCCCAACTCCACCACCACCACCACCACCTCAACCGCTCAACACCGTCCGACTCGACATCAAGCTGGGAGGGCCTGAAAAGTACGAGGTCGATATCGCCGCCCTCTCCACAGCCTCTGGCCAGCGCCCACCGACGCCCCCGCCTCCTAAACCCGACATCAGCGAGAGCGAAGGCGAGGAGACGCACGATGACCAACCAAAGCCAAAACGGAAAAAGGTACTCCAGCCCACCTCATCATCCCCCTCTAGCTATTCTCATCATCTTCATAAGAAGAAACATACGACTTCCGAATACTACGACGTCACGGACCCGTTTATCGACGACACCGAGTTGACCATTGACAACCGGACCCACTTTGCGCAGACGAAACAACAGGGTTTCTACGTGTCAAGTGGCGAGGTTGCCCTTCTGAAAGACATGTCAGACCCTCTTTCCACACGTTGATCCACACCGCTCACAACACCTATAGGAGCACCCCCAAGAAACCAAAGTCTAGGAAGCACCAAGCAACCGAGCCCGGACCCAGCAAGCAGGAGGATGGCACCAAGGAGCATCCTATCAGTCTACTGGGTGACGAAAAGGCTAGGAAGAAGCGCAAGAACTTCACTATCCTCGAGGACAATGGCAAGAAGAGAAAAGTTGTCGACTTGGTATGCTTCCTCGTCAGCTTGACCCTATCCCTCTGACCACCCCCTTTAGCGCGAGTTCCACCCCGAACTCCAAGCCGCCATCGAAGAACTCAAGGCCTCCATTTCACAAGGTCTGTGAAGCAGCTACCATCACTAGCCTGCACTCGCTCATCAACTTATAGAATCATGGGACGTCAAGACCAAATTTCCACCTTCGCTCAAGCCAGTTCTTGCCGACGTCGCACTCAAGGCCGTCAGGCTGGGAGAGTACGACGAAGACTTTTTCAGCCTCATGCCTGTCTTGTTCCCCTATAACAAGTTCACGATGACTGTTCGTATCTTATCATTAACCGCCTGACCCAGCACAGCTGACCTGTCCACCAGAAACTCATCAAGAGGACGATATTCCATGATCACGTCAAGATTCTGACAGACACACAAGAAGAGCTACTTGAACAGCTCGCGGCAGTGACCAAGGAGGGGTTCCCTAAAGCTAAAGAGGAGTGGGAGAAGAGCGTCGCTGCATGGGGTGTGTCTTGTTCCCCCTGTCCTACCACCAAACCCTGATACCAGATTGGCCAGAGAAACGGCAAGAAAAAGCAAAGGCAGGGTCGGAAGCAGGTACTGTCTCAACGCCCACCGGGGGTGACGGACATCCGGAAGAAGGCGGTGCAAGCGGGGCGGAGGGAGACGGCGCGCCTGGCGTAACCAAACATGACGGCACAAGAGATGCGCACCCTCCGGCTCAAAAGTATCGTCTGACGGAAGCGATGAAGTCGATAGTATGGCAACTGGTCATGTTGAGCAACGAATGCTGTCGGTTGGAGAACGAGAAAAAGTGCGTTGCGTTGCGTGGTTTGGCTGCGTCATTCATTCATATCTGCGTCCACAGTGAGTTGGAGGGTCACAATGTGCAAGTCAGCGAGCAAGGTACACGCAAAGTACTATATCAAAAGGTGTGTGGTGTGTGTCTGGTGTGTGCGTACAAGCTCAGCGTCGCTGCTGTAGATTGTTGCTGCCTTTCCAGCTGGTTGGCTCAATTCGGGCCAAATATCGAGAGAAGGTATCGTATGATCTGTTTGCAAGTTCTGCCCGCTTAGCCCCTCTTGCAGTGAGTGCGATGAAAAAGAAACACGAGAAAGAAGCCATGTGCATGGATCAAGAAGGTTGATTGCGATCTCAACCCAGCCCCATTCACGACCGTTTTTTAACATTATTTGGATATTCTTTTTCTGGCACTTGTTCGTTCGTTCCGCTCTTTTTCTTCGTCCTTTCCTACCCTGGTCATGCGTTTTTCCTGATCACCGTTTGCGACGACGACTCGAGTATATTATCTGCACGTATTATTTTCTACATAGCTTAGTTTATTACGCTTTTATTCGTCGGTCGAGCTGCGGTTGTACGATGATGAATGTTTTGGCTGCCTCGTCCTCGCGCATGGCTCGTTTGAGAGGTATGCGTATGTAGACACGTGCGACGTTTTTGCGTATCTCTGATGCAGTTCGGATCAAGGACCGGCGATTAATGAGCGTGGGAAGACATTTGCGTGGCCACGTGGCAACGGGTTACTGGAGGAAAACATTTCGCTGCACCTCTCCTTTTAGCGATCAGATGGACAGATAAGATGGCAAAGGTCTCATCCAGAGAACTTGTGCAACTCACCACCAAGAGAATGAACAGATTGTCGTTCAAACATCCGTCAGAGAACGACTATAGCCCCTGAGGCCCGTGCATACGCTTAGTCATCAGTTCCACCCCTGTATCCTTGGCTTCGAGCTGGTCTTTCCCAGGGTCCAGGCGCCGCGGTCGTTGGTGAGCGTGAACATTTCCCAAGCCCCCGAGACTCCCACGATTACTGTAGAGTGAGAAGAAAAAAAGATGCTCATGAGTGGGACATCGTATCGTCTACGGCGTCACGATGACCGACGAGCGTCGTCGATTCAGACAAGGCATCATGTGGTATGAGATGATGTCGTGTATCACGGATGAGGGTAACAAACCGTGTTATCCTTACGTTGTTTTTTTGAGAGAGAGTCCAAACGTTGCGGGTACACCCATCCTCTCGACGATTCAGAATTGCCTTCGAGACACGACGCGCGTGAGCAGTGCGCCGAGATGTTCGTGCATCTACCTCGGTCCGTGCCGGAGGTGAAGGGGTGGGCAGCGGTGCAGCGTGGTGGAATAAATGCGCTCGTACACCGTGACTGGCGCGCTGCCCGTCGTTTCGGAAAACCGTCACAACGGTCATCGTGGGACGTGCGCCTGAGCGTTCGAGTCGTACGCGTGACGTTTGCGTTCGCAACGTTCGTCTTCGTGTTCATATGTCTGTACGGTGCAGATGTCTGTTCGAGTCGGACTCGGATCGTGATCACGCCTCCAGTGAGTGATAAAAGTCCATGATACACAGGGTCAACGAGGTGCGTGCCATCGGATTCGTTGGGGGGGGGGGGGGTTGTGGAGTCAAAGTTGGCTTGTGATGAGGGAGTAACAAAAGAGCCGAAACGTGTCTGCAAGTGTATACGATGGGTCAGAAAGTTGGTCTAGAACCGTCTTTTGCAGGCGTAGGCTAGGAAGGGGGGAATAACTCACAACCGAGGAAAAGGACCGCTTGCCCGGCAGAGCAAAAAGGCGTGGAATGAATACTGTTGAATGCCCAACAGCGCCAGAATGGAGAGCTGGGACCGTACCGGTTTCGCAGCTTCAGATGCAGGTGAGGGGAAGACTGTGGGATGAACACATGGGCAATGTTACCCTGGGCGTAATGCGAGCAATGCAACGGTGGATACACCGGAGATTTACAGACAAAGAGAGTCGGTGAAAGAGAGGACTCGCCATTGCCCTGGATGACGGCTCAAAGTACTGACTAGTACGAGTTGGCTGAGCCAACGCTTCGTTGGGTGTGTATGGAAAGAGTTGGGTGGGTCTGGGCGATGCAGCGACCCCAACCAAGTCACGCAGGAGACGGCTAGTAAATTGAACCTATCCTCAGGCTCGAGTTTGACACTGTCAGAATTTCGACTGCCGTGCATGTCAGTGGCACAGATTCTAGACTGGCTCAATGAGTCGGTGTCACATCTCGGATAGTACTGATCAACATATTAGACAGTGGCGGCCGAGGCTATGCAGGTATTCACCAATCAGAACTTTCGAATCGGCCCTCAGAGATAATGACGTTGCAGGTGTTCTTGGTGACTCATAGTGGCAGCGGCCCGGGGACAGGTGTCACGGCAGCAAGATTGATCGGCACACCGGCTTGACAGCCATTTTATGTCTCCGCGGCAGGGAATTCGGTCGGAGCTCGATCCTCGCGGGCCGTGATCAACACCCCGGGCCTGGGCGTCGTCCTCCAGAGAAAAAAAAGGTTGGAGGCAGCATGGTTTTTCTATAGCTGAACGTTTCAAAACCTTGCTGTTCGCAGGCGACCTCGCTAGTCCAGCTACAGGTGTTGTCCACGGGGCCAAATTTGGGTCGACCCTTTTTTCTATTCGATTAACAAGATGCGGCACGCCGTGGTTGTTCCTCCGAATCAGCGCCCACTTGTTGTATCAGGTTGGTGTTGGGGTTTGTTCACATCCGGAAATACATCCGCTATCCGAACCAAGGGTTAACGTTCAGGGATAATAACACCATGACTGACTGACATGTTCCGTGACTTGGACAGATGTCGGTATTTATTGAAGTTTTGATCCCCTCAATTTCCATTCGACGCGCGGGATGGGGAGCAAGTCTCTCCTAGACCTCGAACTTGCCCAAATCAACGTTTTTATCATATGTTCATGTCAGCCAAGGTTTGTCGAAATCAGCAGTACACAGGCGTGGCCGCCGCCATCACATTCTACTAGTAATATCCACAACCGACGTAAAATATCATGCATCCGCTGCCATACCCAAGTCCTTGACCGGTCAGTCGAGACGTCGATTCCAAAGCGGTGACATACCCAACACTTTTTTTTGACCGCGCAAATTAACCGAAGCACCTCTTGACAGAGTTATTGTCCTTCAACGGACGTAATCCATCCCACGAAGCCTTGCTCTCGAGGTATAAAGAGACAAGGAGGACACCGTGAATGAGCAGGTCAATCACCCTCTCTGATCATCTGCTCTCTTCAGTTGATTACTACTCAGTCTATCCTCACCATGTTCGCTCGTATCTTTACTCTCCTCCCCCTTGCTCTCCTTGTCTCTGCTGCTCACCGCAAGGCGAGGCAGAGCGGCGGCGAGTGCGACACTGGCTCGGTCCAATGCTGCAACTCCCACACGGTACATCTCTGTCGCATCATCTTGATGTTGAATTATGCTTGACGTGTTTCTTGTCGCTGCACAGGGGGATGATGCAAGGAGCGTTCTCGAGAAGTATCCCGACGTGCTCGCCATCCTTGACGCCAACAGCATGGTTGGGACTCAGTGCTCGCCTGTCGGCGTCGGCATCACGAGTGGCTGCACCGGTGTGCAGCAGCCCATGTGCTGCCATGATAATACTTTTGTGCGTATCCTCTGCCCGTGTGAATGGTCTGTCGCTGAACAAAAATCTTTAGGATGGTCTTGTCAACCTGGGTTGCAATCCCGTCACCATCATCACTTGAGTAGTGGGATAGAAATTGGTTGGGTTTGGTGGGGTGGTTTACCTCCCTTGGTTGCTCATTTTTAAAAAGGGTCGTTAGTTTCGTGGGTTAATGCAATGCGATTCTCGTGTCTGAAATTGACCAATCGTGATGAGTCGTACCAAAGAGCGCCTGAACTGTACTATGCACAACGATCGGATGATCGACTTTCCTCGTTGCCGGTTGATTACTTGTTTATGCATCTGCACGTATTGTTCTCGACACATTAGTTTCCTTTAACTGCGGATCCTGTGGTTGTAAGCTGATGAGCGCTTGGACGCTCGTCCGCGTATGCTCGTCTTCCGTGGGTTAATGCGTTTCTCGTCTACAACTGGCTCATCCTTACGAGTCACGTCGATGTACGTCCGAACTGAATGCATACTGAGTGAATGACTTTAGTAACTCGCTATCGGCTGTTCCTTTTTTCTTCCTCTTGATTACTTGGTTTGCTGATCATGATGGGGCCACGGGGCGTTATCCGTAGGTGTCGCGCGTTCGAAAGTTAAAATGTCGATTTACTGCACGAATCTTTCAGTGCTGAAATACCTACGGTCGTCGTTTTTTTTTTTTCGTTCCATACACTGCGGGGCAGTTTAAAATCCCATACATTCCAAATTCAAATTTCCAGCCTGAGTGACGGACATCCGGATTCCTGATGGATCAGTACTCAGTCATTAGAATTATTAAAATGTGGCGAGGCACCTTTTGAGTCAACATGATACTTGTCGACCACTTGCCATCAAGCCTATAATGTCCCAAGCAGGCTTACAGACGAGAAGACATTGTTTCCATCATACTTCCACTCGGGACCTGACAGTGCTTCGCTCGAGAACTACTCGGATTGCCTCACCCACGTGGCACGAACGTCGGATCGACGGGAACGTGGCGGACTCGTGAGGCCTTCCAATCTCGCATCGATCCCATGAGGGACATCACCTCCATATGGCGGCATGCACGTCGCTTTCATCTCTTGTAGGCATTGACCATACCACAGCAGCTCTGTTTGGCCATACTGCTTCTGCATCACGGGCGGGTCGAAAACCTAGAGGCTGGGAGGGAAGATGCTTACGCGAATGTTTTGCCAAAACCTGAACACTGTATATATGATCATCGCCGTTTGGAAACGCTGGTACGTGGGCGCTCGACGACGCCTGTGGTGGGGCTACCTCGGGCGCAAAGCTTACGAATCATTGAACGTGTAAGCCAGTGGTGGGGTGCGGGAATCGCTACGGTTGACATATGCGTCCTGGGACGTGGTTTGTTGGTAGAACAAGCATGATGGCGGATGCAAGGATGGGTCTTCAATACCACCGCGCGCCACAGCCTCACCCGTGTCGACCGATCCATTCCCCACTTAATCCCTCACCTCCCTCGAGCGAACGCTCTTAAAAGTCGCACGACTCGCCCAATCCTGGTCCAGATTCGTGGTCCACTCCGAGTCGCCCTCCTCTATCGACCGTCTGTCTATGCGGAGTAGTCCGATGCTCGTTTTGTCCAGGACGCATCCACCGCTGTGAAAGGCGACTCGACCCCTTTGAACGAAGCCCCAATTCGCTAGTAGGATGGTCGACGAGGGTGCGTCGGCGACTGGGAGTCGGTCTGACGCCCAGTCATTGGCACATGTGATCCCTACGCCGCGCACTTTTCTTGCCAAGTCCTGAGACTCAGTGCATTTTCAGTGACGGATATCCGGATTCCTGAAGGATCAGTACTTAGTCACTAGAATTATTGGCGAGCTACCTCTGAACATGCCAGGAGAAAGCGGTACACATGACATCGGGGGCTGCGAACACCTGTTCTAGATAATCCTGAAGGTCTTTAATACACTCGGTGCAACTGCGTGAGAAAAATTTGCACTAGTGAGCGAAGTTGGACTCTTGTTAAGTAAACAATGTCTCGGCGCATACAGATGGCATGACATGCTTGAGCTTGGCCTGAGGAAGGAACTGAGTGTGTTTAGAAGCGGAGACAAAAAGATGTTTCTGCCGATCAGTCACTTGGGGTATGGTGAATCATTTGCTTACCTTTCTTTGTCAAATTCAGTCCCTTTCACAAGATTTCAGAGCAAAACGATGCGGCGTCAGTACTCGAGTACTCAGTATTCCAAAGTGCCCGCTTTGTTCACTAGAGATGTCGCGTTCGCGGCTCGAACTGAACTGCAAGGCGACAAGCACACTGCATCAGCTTTGTCCCAGCGATTTCAAAACCAAGGGAAGCTGTTAGCCTTACTTTTGATGTGACTGCATCCCCGGCAAACTGATGGCTTGTGGCCATTTAGCAGGGAAACGTTCGGTCATACAAGGGCCCAATTGGGGAAGGGGAACGCAGGACAAGGTGGAAATATATTTCGGAGAACGCGGGTTCCAGTCAATGTTGTAGTCGCCGTGCCAGCGTCATAACGAGCATCCGGGGGTCGCCTCTGGATTTACATATACCCACTCCATCGGCGAAGTTCCAGGGAGAGCCGTCCCTCCCACGTGAGTAGGTAATTGATCCGAGGGATTCAGGAAATGTCTTGACTCCTGGGCACAAAGTGTAGCGAGTCGATCGCACTATCCACGGTCTACCAGCACGCTATGCAGAAGGTCCCTCATGAATCGTGATTGCTTACTGTTGATGTTAGTATTGAAGATATTGTTCATCAAGGCCATAGTATGGACGGAACTTTGTCGGGGTGGATCCGTGGCACTGGCCAGGTACTTAGTACTATACATGGTGTTGCGATCCAATCATCCGACCGACCCGTACTCGCGACCCTGTAGGGATACGTTACTTGCGGAAAGCGGCCTGAAAAAAAAAAGCGGCTGAACGAAAGTGCCAGTGAGTACTTACCAGTGGCATCTTCCGTGAGAAATCGTTACTGTCGGATCAAACTTATCATCAAAGTGTCCGTTTCATTGCAGCATAAGGTACCGTACGTTAAAATCTCCGTCAGATCGCCCTCAGTTTCACCCAGAAAGGTCTTTTAGAGATTCGGAGACAATACCCGAGAGTTGAGGATGGGTGTCTCCTCGACCATGTTGAGCGGCGCCCCCATACGTTCGTGTCCGTCAGCCCTGCGGATGTCATGACTGGTACGGGTTCTCGCGTTCATAGTTTCACTCCACAGTGGGTATATATCGCCCAGGGTTGTGTCATTATCCGAGTCCTGCCTGGCCGAGACTGCCGGATCCAGAGCGGTGAATACCCAGCATCGGCATTTCGAAAAATGCATTGGGCCGCTCTTTTTGCTCGTTTTTGCTCGCTTAATCCTTGCTTACCCCTTTAAGAGTCGCTTGTGGGTGTTTTGGCCAATGGGAGACTCGCAAAGTATCGTTGAACGAGTACGTTATTTTGACGCTTTGCAGATGCAAGGCCGCGCGGCCGTTTCCACAAAGTAACGGAATATGAGGTTCGTGGCACGGAACGTTGTCTTACAGTGCACGTAACCCCGCCGATGGTACCTTGCTCTCGACGTATAAAGAGGCGAGGAGGACACCGTGAATGAGCAGGTCAACCACCCCTTCTCTCATTTGCTCTCTTAAGTGGATTACTACTCAGTCTATCTTTACCATGTTCGCTCACATCTTCACCCTCCTCCCCCTTGCTCTCCTTGTCTCTGCTGCCCACCGCAAGACGAGGCAGAGCGGCAGCGAGTGCAACACTGGCACGATCCAATGCTGCACCACCTCGCAGACGGTAAATCTTTATATGCTATCTTATGTTGGATTGTGGTTGACGTGTCTCTTTTCGCTGTATAGGCGAGCCAGGCGAGCACCCTCCTCGCACAGTACGGTCTGGCTAACGTCCTTGATGCGGACACTCTCGTTTGGACTGGTTGCTCGGGCTCCGGCCTCGTTGGTGTCGGTGGTGGCACCAATTGTCAGCAACAGCCTGTGTGCTGCAATGGAAATACCTTCGTGCGTACCTTCTGCATTTCAACTCGACATCAATATTCATCTGCTGAACAATCTTTTAGGATGGTCTTATCAACATTGGTTGCAGCCCAATTGATGTCATCGTTTGAGGGATGATAAGAAAGATGCTAGTTGGGTTTGGTGGAGTGGTTCACCTCACTTGGCTGATCATCAAAAAATATTCTTAGTTTACGGTTAATTGCAATGGACTTTTTAGCCTCTACAGTGGACTGATTTTGATGAGTTGCGTCGATGGATGTCCGACTATCCTCCTTCACCTCTGGCAACTAGGTCGCTTCCTCTTCCTCAGTATATAGACAAGAATTATGATGAAGACGTCATCGCTCTGTGCTCCGAGTCCACGAAAGTCTCTTGAGCTTGATGTGCGGTGTCGGATGCTGAATTTTTTTTCTTTAGAGCTTGTTCGGTAACATGGTAGTCAGCAGTTCCTATGCTTGGTGTTATTTGGTTTTTGGCAGTAACCTCGGCATCATCCTCCGGCATCATAGCGGAGAATAGAAACGTAGTAATCCAAGTGTGCACATATCTTTGTAAAATGCCATCGATCACAATGCCCTTGTTGGACATTTCAGACCTACAAACAAGAAGAGAAATCATTGTACATGTCATTAAACTTATCCAGCTTCTTCTGTCCACGCTTCTTCACGTCCTATCTGGTATTCCCAACCCTCCTACTCCGTATCACACCTCTGCTCTCACGGGACGTCAGTGGGTATTGGAGCTTTTGTGTGGCCATCCTGACCGGATCCGATCAGAACTTGGAGTGCGGAGAGAGGTTTTCTTGCAGATGATCAGTGATCTACGCTTGATCGGGCTTACCGACTCCAAGAACGTGACTCTCGAGGAGCAACTAGCCATTTTTTTGTATACGTGCGTTACCGGTTTGACAACACGACATGTTGGTGAACGATTTCAACGATGCAATGAAACCATTTCACGGTGTGTGACGACTTGAAGTATCTATATTTTACCGCAGTAATCTAATTATTAGATAGATATTTCAAGAAGATGGTGAACACATTCTCGAGTCTGCCGCTCTATCAGAAGTACGTCAAACTTCCAACAGGGGAGTCTTGTCCTACCAAGATTCGAAACAATACCAAATTCTTCCCGTACTTTCGCAACGCCCTTGGTGCAATCGATGGAAGCCATATCCCCGTAGCACCCCCAGCTCGATTACATGGACAATATCGAAATCGCAAGGGATTTCTTTCTTGGAATGCACTCTTCATTTGCAACTTTGACCTTCTCTTTATGTATACCCTCACTGGCTGGGAGGGATCTGCTACTGATGCACATGTATATGATGATGCAATCTCAAATGATCTACATATCCCACAAGGAAAATACTTCCTGGCTGATGCTGGTTATCCACTTTGACCTCAGCTTCTAGTACCATATCGAGGCATCTGCTATCATTTTGCTGAGTAGGGTCGAGCGAATGTACGGTGTGTAAATTTTGATATATTACTGATCTATGGTCTAATGTTTTTATCTAGCCCTCAAAATCGTGAGGAATTATTCAACCTTTGGCACACCTTAGCTCATAATGTTATTGAATGTATCTTCGGTGTCCTCAAATGTCGCTTTTTGTATCCTTCTTCTTCCAGTCGAATATAACCTTGAAATTCAATCTCGGTTGCCTGTGTACACAATATCATTGTCACCCATGATCCCATTGATTCCGAGTCGCAAAGTACAACAGACTTGGATGCTCCTGCTGGTGATGACATGGAAATTCACCTTGAGCCACAAGGGGATGGTCCAGGCCCAGCTGGAGTGGCAGACCCAGAGGCAGGTGTGACTGGAGCTGCTGGAAACTCTGATCTTCGTGAGGCGAGCAATATGTGCGATGATATTGCTGAACAGATGTGGATTGATTATCAGAATATTCTTCAAGATCGCCAGGATGCTCTAGATACCATTACTGCTAGTGGTACTAACACAGACAACGACGACGATCTTTTTGATGAGTTAGGTCATCTGAATATATAGTTACAATGTACTCTGATATATCCGAGTCGATTAACAATGCACACAATCATTCTAAGTCAAAGGACTCTGAATTCGAGTCATGATAGTACAAATGCATTTAGCATGACATAACAAGCACTACTAGTAGAACAACATTCAAAGTTCAGTGACCAGTGTGACAACTAGGATCTGAATCATGGTAAGGAAGTAGACTATCAGGTGGAAACTTGTACAAGTCTGCTAAATAATTTAAACTGCCATTGTCCAACCCCTGGATAACAAACAAAAGGGTGATGGTGGCGTTCTTGAAGTCGCAGAGAATGTGGTTTATAAAACGACAATGTTTTTCAGGTACTTTGTCACCAAGCTCGATAAGCTCATTGAGTGCCTTCTCAAAGCACTTCAGAGGGTCTGTAAAAGTGCTGGTCATTGAGTTAGTGAAGTGGTGGATGGATGAGTCCACCTGATGAAGAGCTACACTTGTTAAATTCTTTCATCCGGTAGTCTCATTGAGACTTCTAGTAGTGCAACTATGCTTAGCACTGCAGTGAGTAGAGGTCATTGGCAGTGTGGACTCTGTGGTGACAAGCTGGGGGGGATTTGCCAGTGGTGAAAAAAGAAAAGAGACACTGAATGTGTCGTCGTTGTTATAGTTCAGGACCTTACGCTGCGTATCTTCACTTTTCTTCAACTTATCGGACTTAGTCGTTTTCACTTTCGCAGTCACGTGACTCAGTCACATGACTTAACCCTCTTTAGGATCACGTGACATTCTGCTCTTCTCCGTCACGTGACCTCACACATGACCGTGGGACAACACGTGACTGGAGTCTAGGCCCAGTCCAGACTCTCGCCTTATCTATGATGTCACGCCTCACGGTTACCTTGCGTTTCCCTCATGTTCCCTTATCTCTTTCATTCTCACACCAGCCCTCAAGTATTTAGGACTCAGACGACCTACCCTAAAGCACCTTAGTATC